>JAQIXQ010001987.1:0-12072 GCA_034700485.1 Pseudosinella alba | reverse complement strand
AATTCAGACTTTCTTGTTGTGGACACGCGAATCAAGTTTCAAGGTAAACAATGAATTTAGTGATTGCTAAATCAAATTTAAGTTCTAGTTGCTAGAGCTAATGCAAACAACACCGGCAGTTTGTAATCTAAATTCATCATTTGAATTCCTTCATTCAGATATATTAACTGATGAATAAAAATGGAGGGATGTACAGTTCAGCTACCGATGCAGGATCACCTTTACCTTCCCCAACGACCTAAACAAGGAAAGTCTCCTATGTCGCCTCAGTCTGAGATGGGAGGCACCAGTTAGTTGCCCAAGAGATTAAGATTCGCGCTCCAATCTGTGACATGACCAGCGACGTAGCCCTGAAACCGTAAAAACTGCTCGCAAATATGGGTTGGGGAAGTTGGAAATCGCACTGCTGGAGTTATTCCTGCAATCGGGTTTGGATGGATGGTTCATTTTGGACCTCTACTTGTTTGTCGGAAGGCTTATGTGGGCCACACGTTAAGTTGAGGAACGTGAAAGCGTCCAGAAAGCTTCCGGAGCACTCATTGTGTCTCATCTCCAGGTAATATTCAGTTAATTCTACTGTTTTAAAAGGACGATTAATTTTAATAAGGACGTATTTTTAACAAAACTAATATGTATTTTTTAAAAGATATGTGCAGGATGACTACTCCAGAATTACGAGTATGCAAATAATTTAAGCAACTGAGCAAAGCCGAGTCCATCAATCTCACTTTTGAAAGGTTGCCAAGGTACTTGCAAAATAGTCTAGACCAATAGAGCGAATAAGATGAACAGGACATCGGCCAACCGTCGAAAATGTTCCCCTAGCTCAAACTGGTTGGGCTGGGAACTTAAATTAAGATTTAGTACGAGCTTAGGGTGCCGTGCAAGTGAAAAACTATGAGCCCTAGTTCAGACGAGTCATCTTGTGTGATGCTAAAACAACATCTTCAGCCTATTTTGTGCTCCATAATTTATGTAGTGCGGTGCAGACGGATTAATATCTAATCAGAGATTCATTTCCAATTGCAGTCGTTTCTATATTTAGTTGTTTGATGTTTAATCAGCAGAAAATACGTTGTTACTAATTTCAAAATAAAGATTGAACTGTTTCTAAAAGGTTCATTATATTATAAAAATGTAAACAATTAAGTGGGCGGCCAACAAGTAAATTCATTATAGACTTACGGTGGAATTGGAATGGTTCCGGATGTTCCCCCCCTATCCCATATAAAAGAAGTTTTTTCTATACCAATATTTTGCGCTGATTACGAATCTGAAGTATGTTTTCTGTCAGTCGCAAATCTGGGCAAAATGGAAAAGTTCTATTTCGAATCTGAAATCCATATTTTAGAGAATGCGTAGCTTTGGAGATATGTCATGTTTTTATTAAATTATGTCAAATATCTCCTAAATTTTACATATTTTGATTTTTAAGAGTCCATATTTCGACACCATTTTCTGAGGAAGTTCCCTTGTGCCCATATTTACAACTAACAAAAAATGGACTTCAGATTCGTAATCAGCGCAAAATATTGGTCTAGAAAAAACTTCTTTTATATGCGGAAGGTGGGGGTCATCCATGACCATTCCCCCGCGTTAGTTCACCTATTTTATTTACAGCAGTTCAGATATATTACCTATATCATGACTTGTTACATGACCAACTGTGTAATTGATATTTATATATTAAAAATATTAAAATCAACATGGGTTGTTTGTCATGGAGGAGTCCCTCATCCTGTTTCGAGTGCAGACATGTGCATGGTGCTGGACACAAGGTCTTGGGTGGTGGAGGGACCTGATCGGAAATTGGAGGAAGTGTGAAAGTTGAAGATGAAGAGGAGGAGGTAGTCCAGGTGGAGGTGGAACTATATATGGAGTTGCTTTCCTGGCAGTTTGAGAGGATTCGGCAGACCCTTGCGGGAGGAGTCTGGATGGGACAGCTTGGAGATGGACAGAAGGTCAGGAGGGGCAAGGCGTAGGTTAGGAAGGCTGTCACGGGATCTGGGAGCCACGTACTTAATATTTACAAAATACTTTGGCAATGGTGGGTCAAAGTTAAAATCTTTAACGATTAAAATAAGTCCCTAACGATCAAATTAAATATGCTCAATCTTGAAAAAAATATTAATCTTGTAAAAATCATTCATAATTCTCCAAATATCGACTTACTCCCAATATCTTGTTTAAATGGATTCTCTCTCATAATTGCTCGGTTTTTAGGAATGCAGACACCTGTCGTGAGTTTTAAATGCCACCACACCGGAGAATATAACATGGTTAAAGAATTGCGTCCTACTCCGGGATATCAAAATCTGACAATGGTACTGCCATGCAACATCAACATCAACATATTTTCTGTTATTAACTAGTACAAATGTGATATTAGGTTAGTGGAAAGATATTCTTTTATCAATGCAGTAAGGCCGAATTTTATTCTCTAATTGAAAAAAATTAACTTAAGAGAAACAAAAATATTCAAGGGACATTGAAAATTGAAAAATGAAATTTTGAAACAAACTCTAGTCTAGTATTATTTTTTTTGGATTTTATGAATTGTTGTATTCCGGTCCGTGGGAAGCAAGCAAATTGGTCTGTCAGGAATCTAGGTTGTGGAACAGAAATGGCCATCGGAAGCAGTTAGTCACAGGGCCCATCCTTGGCTTTCTTCACACCTGGAATAACAAATAGTATGTATTTTTTAAATGACTTTATAAACCCACAATTTTGGGAAAGCATACACCTTTAATGTCAACGAGTAATACGCAAAATTAAGGAATTGACTTACCCATGCATTCACGATCGCAGGAATTTGCATACGTCTCCCCGTCCACGCCGCACTCGGGTCCTGTCCTTGGCCTCTTTTCGTCAAAGCAGTGACCGCAGTCATATTTTTTACCAGCCAAGGTGGAAGTTGGTCCCAGAATTAGGATGATAGCGGCACCGATGAAGAAAATGGTGTTGAAAAACTTCATGTTTCCAAATTGATGGTTAGCAGATGTTTAAGGAAATATTGTGTTTTCCTGAGGGCAGAGCAGAAATAAGTACCTTCACAAATCGAAGTTTCCAAATCAGGACTTTACGGTCGGGGCTGAGGATTAGGAATGAGTTTAAGATTAATGTTGCCTGAATATTAATGACGACATAAGCGAGTCACGTAAATCTTCCTTTTTGTAATTGCGTCAGATTTTTGCAATTAATGTTGCAACCTTTATACTATAAAAATATCATCATTAAAACGGCTTCGCTTGCTTTTATATTCCGTCAAAAGGCACAAGCCATAATGTTATGCGTCAGGTGCCAGGACAGAGAATTCTTGTCACGTCTCCCAAACATTCCGATTCATATTTACGTCAGATTTGTGTAATTAATTTGTTAATTAATTAATTTGTGAAGCTAACCTAACAGTTAGCTTCACACTATTAAAACATGTTTACGTAAGACATATTGGGTTGGTTTTATGTTCCGTCAAGAGCTAAACTGAAGGTAATCAAGAAAATCATGCTCCAGTAGGGCAGATCATTCATTATGTAATGTATGCATAGATGTATGGTGGTAAGAGCGAAGCTAATCTAATTTACGGTATCCACCAGTTGTAGCAACAGAGCTGAACGTGGGAATGAACTGAATTCTTACTGAGCTGAAGTTTTAATGCAAACTATTTTTTTATTATTATTAATTATTTTCACATTTTGGCCCACTTAAGATTAAAATCGCAAAATCCGATCCCGGTCCAAGCGGATGGTCATGAATTCAAATGCAGAGGATGAGCTGAAAATGTCTTTCCATATCATGTATATAAATTATGTGATTCAAACCATGCAATGATTCTTAAAATATATGAAACCGATTCCAGTTGGCTTAATTGCTCCATTTAATGCTATGTTTCAATAAGTAATACAAATAATAATTTATAAACGACATATTGAATGATACGTGGCATATAATCGACAAGGTTTAATATTTATTCAATCAACAGCAAGTCAGTGATTTCATTTCATTCCCACATATTATTTATGGCAAATAACATGATGCACCTTGGCGCAGAGCAATGGGTAGAACCCATATTCCGTCGTCGGTGAATTCTCCGGAATGTTATAAAGGGATAGGCAGTAGTGATGTGGCTCTTTGTCGATGAACTTGGTGTTGTACTGATTTGTAATGGAAGGACTGACGGATTTTCCGGTGGCATCCCAAGAAAATATCTTGAGATCCCGAGAATCACGAGCTCCGACCCAGAAGACGCTAACACAAAAGACAACGATAAATTTGTTTAAGGAACTAACCTAACCATTACCTCAAATTATGTTAACGAGCTCACTGTAATATTATCTAAGGCTTACTGCCATTCCAGCACAGGTCTAGACCGCAGAGAGTCTTTTAACCCAATCCACTCACTTCTCGTCTCAATAGTTGCAAGCTGCAGTCCTCTAGACTTGCAATGACCAGCGGCATCCAACCAATTCTAAAAATTAAAGAATGGCATTGTGCGATAAAGAATCAACTTTTGCGATTGGCGTTAACCAAAATAAATTCATTAATTTTGACAACAGAAGCATTACCATCTTTTGATCAGCAACATAATATGTTTTTCCATCCACGTCCCCCAAGCACACCATTCCATTGATATGGCCGCTTGAGCCTCAAAACAAGTTGCAAAAAAGTTAATTATTGTAGATACATGACATATTACGATAAAACGAATGCGGTTGTCATAAAAGGGGTAGATACTTACAATGCTCGACGGTTCTTTGAATATCGTCACTGGGCTTCACCAACCTGGGCGTCACCTCTTGCCCCCAGGCTCCCACCAACCCGATCCCCAGCAAGATCAGTGCCAATGCTTGTCTGAAATATAAGAAACTGAGAAACATGTTTATTTTTAACTGGGGATATTAGGCAGAAATCAATTTCACAAAAACGTATAGTTTTTCAAAGTGCGTCTGGAGTAGAAATTCTACATTGGGAAGAAATCCAAACAACCGACTGTTTTCTAATGACATGGTATTGAATTGGAGGAGCTTGGCTTTTATACCAACGATTCAGCGATGAGTAAAAATACATAAATTGATAAGCACACGTATGCACAATCCCAATACATGTTTCTCCCCATCGACCTTCCCATACTTCCTTCCTTCCTTCCTTCCTTCACAGCACCATTTGCCTATTTAAAATTCATCTTCACACATGGGAAAATATAAACCATATACAGAAACACTAACTAAAGCCTTGCCTCGTGTCGAAAAATTTTGCCTGATTTCCCTGTTGTTTGTGCAATATGCAACGACCAGTAAAATAATGTCATTTTAAGTTATTAATGACAATCTATTCTTTGTTGCAATCATTTCCGAAGGACATTCATAAATTTGAAATTGGTTGTAACATAATAATATGTCCATGAAAGCTGAAGAGAATTGTGTTTTGAATACTAAATGGCATTAGAATTAGTAAGAAACGTTACTAATTTTAATGATTGGCATTGAATACTCATCTTGTTTCAGATAGTCGCTAAAAGCAGATTCCATAATGATATGCCTCGCTCTCGGCGGAGTACTTCCCATCGGTAAATATATTCCTGTGAAATCGATTTGCCAATGTCAGGCACTATTGCAGGTGGATCATAAAAATAATTTGTTTATCACAAGTTTAGCATCTATTAAATTCCCCTTTACATCCATGCGCATAAAGAGTAAAACAAACGCATAGGGACATCCTTGCTTGCAAATCCATGTATTTTAGCCGGTGACAAATATAAAATATTCCGAATACATTCAAATCCCAATTAAATGGCGAAAGTCATCCTCCCCGTGTCTTTCTAATTATGAGGAAATAAAAAATAACCATTTATAGACAGTTTATCCTGAAACAAAGCCAAACTTTACGGCATATTGTCATAATTAAAACGAGTTTATTCTTGGAATACGCTGCTGAGGACTATGGGAAGCCAGCAGCAAGCAAATTATGTTGACAATGATATAGCAGTAAAATTGTATATAGTGCATATTTGATATTTTATGTATAAACGGCCGAGGTGATTTCTTATGAAGTAAAAATTTATTCAGAGGAAGATATACTCTGAGTGAGCTTATTAACAACAAAAGTTGCCATCTCCTGTTCCAAATTTAAATTTACTCATGTGGTATTCAATCTTATAAAATTGGCAAAGTTGACAAAGTTCCCCTTCCCACGGTGACTAAATTCCTCTCAAGTGTAACCAAATTATGTTCGGACTTTTATGTTAAGCCTAACTCTACTTTATATGCACCTCACAGGTTTTGTTGTAGAGCTTTTTTTATTTTCCTGCTTTTTTGAACGTCACACGTAGATTAACAGCAATATTAGTTGTGTTGCTTTATGCATCGGTAAAAAAATCATGCCTCTACTTTTCTGAATAATATAAACTGCTTGGGATATTATGAACGCCTTGTAGAATTGCAGGTTCCTTCTGATAATTGCTGTTAATATTTAATTACCAAAGTAGAGACAAAATTTGCTAAACCTACAATTAGTCATTTCATGACTGACGATGAGTCTGTGGTTGGATTTACAACATCATTTCATCCTACTCACTAGACAAAAGAACTCTGAAAGTGTTGCTGCACACAATATATTTCAAAGTCCACAGTTACCTTTGATCAATGATCATGCAAAGATCAACACTTTCACTTACCAAACGTCATTTCCGGCTGATGGAGAAATTTTACCTCTGCCCCCATGAATGGCCTCCAGACAGTGATTCTCAGTAAAACGTTTAAAAAATTATCAACGGATGCGGTTAGTGATATTTATTACAAGTTTATCTCTCTTCCTATCCAGTCAAAAACATTTGGCACGCACTAATTAATAATTCTAGAAACTACCTAAATCCCCGTTGCCAGCAACGCAAAATGACCCCCAACCACGGGCCTCCCACGCAAATCATCATTACTCTTCCCGCTTGGCGCTACATACCAATCGGAGAGCGGGATTTTGGAAGATGTCGATGCATTACGCAAATACTTAGCAAGGAGTTTAATCAAGTTGGATTTCAACTTGGGATTGGCATCTCCAAATGCGGCGGCCACCCACATCTCCCAGTCTAGTGACGATAAAATATGTAGACCAATTATTTTACCCCACAATCTTTTTGCAAAGTACAAAATTTTCAGATGAATTATTAGGTGTCTTTTCTTACCCGATTTTGTGTAGTCTTGATTGTGGACAAGGCGGAGCCCAAAAGCCTCCATCTTTTCCGAGTACCACTTGGCCTCCATGTCATAAACCCGTTGGGGGATCACCTTCAAATTCAGCAGTTTATCTTGGAATGCATTATATTTTAGCTGGAAGGAATTGTCGTTGCTGTCCCCATACTCCATTTTCAAATGGCTCCCTGATGGATGGAGAGAGTTGTCCAGCCAGGTTGATATGAACTCATCCGCAGCCTTGTCATAATATTGCGTTGCATTCGCTTCCCCAACACGCTCAGAGATCCTGGAAAACGCCTTCATTCCCAGAATTCCCTTAAGGGCCAGACCGGAGTTTTTAGTTGACGGTCCCAGAAAAATATCAGAGTTGAATTGCTCCTCAGGGAATAAGGCATTTCCATGGAGATACGCTGCCCATTGGGACAGGATTGGGTAATGGCGTTGGACATAATCTCGAGCCTCACATGAGCCATACTTTGGATGAAGGACTATGTCTGCGACCATGAGGAGCATGTTGGCTGTTTCCTCCACAGGCATGTGGAGGCTTTGCCCATCTGCATAGCCAGTGACTTTGGGATACTGCCCGCCGATATCGTGGATGGAAAACTTGTGGGGCCAGAGCCCTCCTTCCATGTGCTGGAAGAGGGGCTCCAGAAGATATTCCAGGTATTTTATATTCATGTGGCAGTACATTGGAACAGATGGGTAAATCACGTCAACGGTCTGGATCGGTCCATTCCGGATGAAAAGCTGAGGATGAGTTCGATTCCCGGAGAATTCCGTCCCAGCAATGGATTGACGCAAGGAGAGGGCGATTATGTCAGCGTAGTCTTGTCCGCCAATGACATAAGCCTCGGTGAGTAGCTTGTCATCCACTTCCGCCGCAACTTGCTTGGAATGGACCACATCCCCGAAGAAGAACCTAATCATGTCTTGGTTGTCTTCAAAGTAATATGTCCAAAGAGCCTTTTGAGGTTGGCCCATCACCTCAATGTTATTCTCCCGGATGTGGCCCACCACAAACTGGACCTCTCTGGACTCCCCGGAGACCCTTCCTAGATCGTGGGCGAAGGCAAGAACCGGCCAGTCACAGTGGATGCAGCGGAAATTGTCATCATTCGAGTTGCCCAGTTGTCCATTCACAGCGAAAGCTTGCCGGATCGTGTTGTGACCCCCGGATTGATGGGAAGCATCACTGCTGGTCACCAACACCCCCTGACCCCACTGGGGATAATCCGAGAATTCCCCAAATTCAACTTGATTTTGCAACTCAAACTTCCAAATCTTCACTGAATTGGTGGAAGTAATGTCCCACTTGGCCAATTCATCCGTCTTTGCCCCAGCCCACTCCCCGGCCATGTCCATGTAAACTTGGACATCGTGGGGTCGTCCATCCCTGGACTTGGCTGTGATGAAGACATATGACAGGGGAATACTTTGCCGTTTCACGTCATCAAACTCCACCGGGGAGAGGAAGGTCACCTTCAAGTCAATTTGCCCCACAGTGATATTGAAGATTGTCTGAGTTGGAGTGATGTGGGTCTGACGCTGTTGGCCATACTTGACCTCCACTCCGTAGTGACTCTCGCCAGAGCCCAGGAACCTGAACGCCTCCCCATCCACCCTCACCATGCCCATCCAACCCTTAATGTTACCATTCCAGAAGGTGGGCCAGTTCCCGGGGAGGTTGTCCTCCGTCAACCAGACATTCAGATATGGAGAGCGAACCGCTAAGGGGTAGGCCGGAGGTCGGATTTTGCTGGCGTATCGATGGATCCCTCCCACATCCCGGCGTGACCTGGTCACCAGCAACTTCTGGCTTTCATTTGTCTGCTTCTCAATAACTAAATCTTTTTGCTTGACACTATTTTGTAATTCATCAAATTGACGCTTGAGCGATTCCAAGTCCTCAAATACGGCGCTGCTCTCCTTCAGGATCTTTGCATTCAACTTTTTCAGGCCCTGATTCTCTTTGTACAGCCGCATGTTTGTGTCCTCCGTGTCAAATGCTTCTTGGACCAAATCCCCAAAGTTGGACAAGAGTCCCTTTTTGACACAACAGTCCTTTTGTGAAGGCCTGGAGTAACTGGGTTTGTTATCGTAATATTTTGGGGTGGTCACTTCCTTATCGAGGCAGTCTATCAAGCCATTAATTACCTTGCCGGCACGAATGTACAAGTCTGCGAAATAGAATAGTTAGAAAAGTTTGTACTTTTTGCCACGCTCACAATCAGCAGCATGAGTCATTTTTAAATAATGGACTGGACTTCAAACCTTTCCTTCCCCGTGCATCCTCCTCCAGGGCACCCAATGCGCATGGTAGCAACATGAGGAGCAGCGTGACGGTAATGCCATGCTGAGCTAAATGCAGCAAATATATATTTTTTTTTAAATAAAATGACTTGATTAAAATAATCAGAACTTGATTTAATTATATGCACGATATCTGCTTTTAAAATTATTACTCACATTTTAAGATTTCAATCTTTGAAAGCATGTTGGCTTTCATTTCTGCACAAATGGCAAGCTAATCCTGTCATTTACACTTGTTGTTAAAGTTTAGAAATGAGGTATTTACTCAACCAGCTCCTGCTTCCCAACAAAACTGTTTGCGCTTTTTGAATTCATCTCGGCTTCTCATCTTTCCATAATCAAAAAGTCTAATCTCTTTACCGAGTAAGAAATAATTTGACCTTTGACATTGTTTTCTGACTAGTAAGATTTTGTGGATTCTTTGATTTTTTTTTGTAGAAATCACTAAATCTCGTTTTACGCAAATATATAAAATGAAATAGAAAATGACAAAAACAAGTTGCACGGCATGGTGCATGAGCTGTCCGTACTGTAAGGCTAAAAGTAGTTTTGTTAGGTTACAAGTTTGCGTGCTGAACCTCTAGTTAGTTCATGGCTGATTCATTCATCATGAATGATGATGATGAGGAGGAGGAATACAAGTGATGTGTGTGTTGTGAAGAATGAAGGCAAGTTCTTTGGTAAAAAAATATGATGAATTGAAATTGATGAATGATGATATTCATAAATTTCAAATTCTGAGAAGAGTATTGGGATCTAATGGATTTTTACTTTTGCCTGAGGCAGTTCTGGTTGCACATTAACTGACGTAGGGATAGCGTATAATTTCGACTTCACTATCTATAGTTGAGCGTGTTTGGCTGAATTTCATAACATGGCATAATATATGCAATTATATGCGTGCTTGTTTTTCATAAAGAATATATCTTTGGCTGACTGAAGAGAAGAGTATTATGCACTGTTCGTAAATTGGCAATAGCTTTGACTTTGTTTTAAAAAAAAAGGATATTAGACACGATGGAATGCATAGAGGGAATGTCTAAATAGGAGTAAACTTGTGTATATTAATTTCACTCATCATCACTATCACTCCATGATTAACTTCTTTAGAACATGGTTTGGTTTAGAAAATGAGATTGTATTGTCAATGTACTAATTTAAATAAAAATAAAGGACATTTTAGTATTTATCTGCAAACAAAGGCGTTCGTATGGGCAATTTTAACTTCGTGTATTTTCTTTATCCGGGCAATTGGTGATCGTTGTCTTGTCGCAAATAAAAACTTGATAAAGGTTTAGAAATAAAATAAAGGCAAGGCCACTTGTTATCGACATGTGGGCTCAAATTGGATATCCAAACCGTATCCAGTCCCCATACTGGGATATAGCAAGTTATTTTCCATCTGCAGAACTACTTCTTCCCCATGCTTGCGCGGAGCCTAGCAAAAATTCTGGAGTCTGGCTTGTATGAACGATGGGATCGCTTTCACATCATCAGGCAAAAGGTGATAGATTTGGTCTACATATTCCACCGAATGAATACAACTCCGAGTGAAAATGATTTCCAGACGGAGAGGCTGATTAAAGGTAGTCATTTGCAAGTGGCAGAGGCCAGACAATTCAGGTACTGATTGGATGACTGCTCTGCAAATCTTGTAAATTATCTAACTATAAATGCATCATTTGCATGCCTAGCCTGAAATCCGTTCGTTCGTTTGGGGTAGTGTGATTCATAAATTTCAAAATTGAGTTCTCAATGTATGACAATGCAATTCCAATCTGCAAATACGACAATGCCTTGAATAAGTCAAACTTAACAAAAAAAAAACTTTCAATTTCCGTACTCCAAAATTCAAACTGTTACCAGAATTAAAAGAAATTAAAGAGGAGATAGTGAGCTTTTATTTATCTACTAATTTTAGCAGGGGTGCAAGATGCAATAGGTAACTAGATAAAAATGAGTATCATCATTATCCATACGATCATATTTAATTTTTTGAGTTTTGCTATTTTTCAGGTATGAAGACAAAAGAAGCATGCAATGATCATTAATGTGGCATTTTAAAATGTTGCATGGTCATCCAAGTAAATGTTGACATAATTCAAAGACATGCAGTTCGACAAATTCTACAAGGAGAAAATATCTGGTTATAGACATTTTAACAGTTATTTTTCCTTTTAATTACTTAACTTAAGGTTAGCAGGCTAAAGTTTAGCATATTAATTTCAGGGTAACAAGCGCTACAAGATATATATATATAGCGGCATGGGCTAACTCAAGAACCAGTTCAGGTGAGAAGAATATAATGCGCTATCCGCCTGTCAATAGAGACATGAGAGCATAGTTAAAACCGAAATGTGAATACACTTGTAAACCAGTTGAACTCATCGTCATCATTATCATCTCTCCATCACTAATTATGGGGTAAACATAGGCTTTCTGTTTCAATGTGCGTCTTGTGTTAGCTCTTATCTAAATGGGAAAACATTTGTTTTAAGGTTACAAATAATTGCATTTAATGATTGAAAGTATGCCTAATATAAAATAATTGTAGACTCTGCCGTGGAGCTCTATC
>JAQIXQ010001986.1:0-12072 GCA_034700485.1 Pseudosinella alba | reverse complement strand
AACTTGCTCCAAGAAATAAAAACTATTTCTCAGGGTACACCCATTGAATGATCAAGATAGGTTTGAATATTATAAGTCATAAACTTAACTATCTTTCATGCCCACGCGCATGTCACAAAATCTGAAAATAAACAAGACTACACACATACTATCGCTATCATATCATCTTCTCCTCCTGGAGATAGAGCAGAGCATGGAAGCATTGTCATCGTTCATTCCCAGCACAATTGAAGGTGAATTTGCTAATAATTGCTATAATTATTTCTGAATAATATGCGCTGAATTGTTGAATACAATTGAACTTTTCTTCATTCATCATCGCCATCATCATAACTTCACATTCATTGTTACAGTAAGTTGTTCCCATTATATATCTATTGATGAAATCCAGATTGAAAGCAACAATTCTCATGAGTCCATAATAGGTCTAGAGACAGGAGAGCATTCAGCCAGGCCAGGTAACATTGTTGGAAATGCTCAAGACATTTTTTTGTACTTGACTTGGAGGGAGTTGCCTGTACAATTGGATAAACTGACGTTTCCGCTCCCCCGTGAGACTTTTCCCTTGAAAAATCCCATTAAAATATTAAGCTCAGGAAATTTTCTTTTCTACGCACTATTATGACTGCCGTCAAAAAGTCAACGATGTTAGTCACAGTGTTGTACTATGTGCTATGTGCATTATATAAACTTCAAAAATGATGATGACGTAAGTTGTCCTCCCCAAAAGGTTAACTGAGATAGGGCACACGAGGATAGCGATCATATCGACAAGATTTAGCTAGGCTATAAACCGACCGTAAAACTTGTCACGTAGACAGATTATTATTGCTACGTGTCAAATTTGACGGAGATTAAATATTTTGGAAGGGTGGAGGATCAAGTTTTATGAGAGGTTCATATTTATTTACAAAAGAAAAAAACTTTTTTGAGGGATTTTGGCACACCCGACACCCCGTTTCATATAGCCTCATATGATGAAGGGAAGGATGAGGTGACATAGTGAAATAAATGCTGCAAGTATTTATATTGAATTTGAGATTTTTTACTATCAACTTGTTCTTGTCTATTTACGTTCAACATAACATGAACACTAATTAATTCCTGACAGCATATGAACTAATTATAATTATTTGAAATCAAAGCTAAAGCTCATGCCATGCGTTCGGCTTTATGAAATCAGATTCATGTTGAAGTTGAACAAAAAATCATTTGCATAAAATATGCCTATGTTTGAGCATAAAAAATAGCGTATGACATCAGCAATGAAGTTTTATTGAGGTAATTGTTGTAAATATTCACTGTTTGAGTTGTACATGTTGATTGCTACATGATGAGCAAAAAATTAATTTTCCACGGCTTAAATTACTCCACTCCATCTAACTGATTGTTCTATTTGCGCTGCCAGCTCGTCATTATTGTTAATT
Organism: Pseudosinella alba; assembly: GCA_034700485.1. Classification (NCBI taxonomy): domain Eukaryota; kingdom Metazoa; phylum Arthropoda; class Collembola; order Entomobryomorpha; family Entomobryidae; genus Pseudosinella; species Pseudosinella alba. The sequence continues at coordinate 10,645 of JAQIXQ010001986.1, read as the reverse complement.
TTAATTTATGTTGATTTCAAGGTAGGAAGGAATGTCATTTCTTGAGCATTGAGCTGTGTGTATTTCAGAGTACCTATGTTGAAATTGTCACTGTCTTAAATGTCTTAAATAACTGTGCTTTTAAATGCCCCAATTCAAATCATAATTTTTCCCCAGATTTTGTTTTGCACTTACAGTTTTAAAATACCTGATTTCGTCATATTTTCCGTACGCCGTAGGTTTAGTCACTACGAGAAAATTTATTACCAATTTTCTTCTTCAAATTTCAGCCCTGAGCAATAATTTCAGAGTAATTAAACCACGTTTCAAATGGGCAATGCAAACTCAATATAACTGACAATACGACGCATCATTCCAAAGATTTATGAGTTGACTCCACTCCTACAGCAGCACCAGGACCCATACTCAAGCAAAGGGTTGACTGGTGACGATGACATGATTAAATAGCTCAAATGAAGTGTTATGCACTGTGAATGTGTGAAGTTGTTATCAGGATAATGAGCAAAGAGATTGCTAAAGCAATTTTAGATAACGCCTAATTTAATTACCACTCTACCTGTGGAAAGCCATCTATTCCTTTGTTAAACTCTGTCCGACTGCCTACAACTTAACTATTTTACTACTGCGATTGCACACTCAACAGATTATTACAGCACCTATTTATTTTGCTAACAATTTTCTTGTAATAAAAGCCCATATTGCCGTTTGTAAACAAAACGCTGCGAACAAATATAGCTAATATGTCTAATGTTTTATGCTGGTAAACCTTAGGGCGATGAGATAACTTAACTATAAACATGTGAATCAATTTAAACTTGATGATTCACGTTCGAAGTCATCAGAAATCTAAGGGGGGATGACGACCTACTATGATGTCGATGTTGATGTTCAAGTATAGAATTGCTGGGCTTATCTGGATTAGTTATATATAACTTATATGTGCACCTGAACTTATCATCGGGAGAAATAAAATTATCATAGAAATGTCATCACGTATTACTTCGCAGAAGTTCTGGGGGAGAGGGTGTGTGTGAGTTTGGGTGAGTTCAGTTTGGCTTGGTTCAGAATTTCGGACTAGAGAAATACGTAGTTAAAAAATATATGTTTAGTATTCACTAAGCAGTTCCATATTGATTTTGAAGCCCAGTTGAAAGCCATTTCATCAAAAGTCATTTTGTTTTCCGTGGATTTTAAATTATAATTTTCAACAGAGAGGTCTAATTGGCATTCTGAGCATTCTGTTCAGCTTATTCGGGAAAATGAGAATGATGCAATTTTTATATTCTTTCTTTACCCAACTCATATATAGCCATACCCTGAATGAAAATGAGTACGATCTACGATGCGATGCGAGGATGAGAGGGAAGGTCACAAACGACCAGAATTTTAAAGTTGTTGTCGACTGTCGATGATGAATATTTACAATTGCTAATACTTTGTATTATCTCAATTGTTCATGGTGGAGGACACCAAGACGAAGCGGAGAGATATTTTTACATCATTATTCGAGGCAGGTCGAGGTCCTCATAATATGCTTTCGAAAAAAAATCATGTGCAAATCATTAACCAGCCGTATTAGCATTGTAAATACTGTAAATATTTATGTAGAAATATGTATGAAATATAATTAGTATATAAACACTCAAAATCACATCTTATGAATGTTCCGTCCGGTAACTTCTTAGAATTTGGATGCTTCATTACCGGTGGAAAGTAGCATTTCCGGTGGTAGTAGCATTCCGCTAGTAGTAGTATTACCGGTGGTAGTAGCATTTCCGGTGGTAGTAGCATTACTGGTGGTAGTAGGATTTCCCGTGGTAGTAGTATTACCGGTGGTAGTAGCATTACCGATGGTAGTAGTAGTAATATTACCGGTGGTAGTAGTAGTCGTATTACCGATGGCTGTAGCATTTTCGGTGGTAGTAGTATTACCGGTATCCACCGTCACCGAGCGTGAAATCCTAGTAGCCTTTCCGGCGATAGTAGTATTACCGGTGGTGGTAGCAGTAGCATTTCCAGTGGTAGTAGTATTACCGGTGGTAGTAGTTGTAGTATTACCGGTAGTTGTAGCATTTTCGGTTGTAGTAGCATTACCGGTGATTGTAGCATTTCCTGTTGTAGTGGCATTACCGGTAGTAGTAGTATTACCGTTGGTAGTTGGTCCAGTGATAGTAGCATTTCCGGTGGTAGTAGCATTTCCGGCGGTAGTAGTATTACCGTTGGTAGTAGCATTTCCGGTGGTAGTAGCATTTTCGGTAGTAGTAGCATCACCGGTGGTAGTAGTAGTATTACCGGCGGAAGTGTACTTCGCTTCGGGCTCCACTGCTAATGACTGACCAGTCGGATTGAGGGGACTTTCTTCTGTTCCTAGTTTGGATTTCTTGGGGTCAGAGCTTTCGGCTTCGGTTGCACTATTGTTTCTCTTATTGTTTAATTGGGATGTGGTGTCCGAGAGGGCATCAGGAATGCCAGTGACCCCCATATTTTCAAAGATGAACTGGGCATAGAAGGGCCAGCTTCCATCCAGAACTGCATTAGGCATTGCAGCTTGCCCTGGGGAGGAGTTCATCCAGGCAATTGGGGGAGGATACCGCCTTGCATCCTCATACTTATTTTGCTGTGGGGTTCTCCATCTTTGCCTATCAAATTTAATTTGATAAAGGGGGTAAATCATGGACTTTTCATTCATAATGAATTCATTCGATGACGCCCCTAACTCAACAGACACTGCGCAGATTGAGTCGAATGTGTTGTCTAGTGCTGTCCATTTCTGTGCTTCACATTTTGAAAGGGGGAACGGGATTCGGCTGTCTTCAACACTTTCCTTCTTGACTGATAAGCAGTCTCCTAGTAGCACCACGCCCAGGATAAATACCCCAATATCATCATATTTCATTGCTTTGATTGGGTCGTCAGTGAAATATATACCCGTTCCAAATAACCCTGATTTGCTCTTGGCAGGGTCAAATCCATTGCTAAGGATTTGATCGAGGTTTGCTTGGGTTCTCGTGCAATGGCACAACAGGACTTGATTGGGGGAGTAGGCTGCGGAGTCTTCTTGGAGTTGGGCACTTCTATTAAAGTTGATGGAAATGTTAGCACGATAGATCAGTTCCTTCTCCTCCACCCCTAGCTTCGCAAGGAGGTCCAAGTCGTCCGTTTTGGCCCGGACCATTTCCAAGTACTTATTCGAGAATTGCTGCCATACTCCTGGATTGACGATCTTTTCCGCTGAGGTGATTTGAACGGAGCCCATGTACTCTGATAGTCTCTCATACTCCAATGAGCCAATCTCAACGGGAATCAACTGATAGGGTTCATTCGACAATGTCGCAGCATAGAGGAGCTCCTGGAAATTTGGGGGGACTGATGGCATCGAAGCCACAACAGGCAGGGGCAAGGCCATTATCTAACTGTTAGATACGAGTATTCTAACAATATACCTGGGAATAGCTTCTTGCGATCAGTATATATCGTCAAACTGTGAGAATGATAATTTGGAATTACTTTTTAATAACGTGTACACATATACCTAAAGTTTTTCGGCTGGGTGACCTATGTTGACTTCTTCTTGGGGATAGCTGGGCAGTTAAATATCCACATTCCACCAGTATGAATCTTGCAGTTGCTGTTACAGGGCATCAACAGGGGGAAGAGACACTTTCTTATCAATCAGGCTGGTTCAGCGTAATCACATTCGGATGTCCGATCCAACTTCCTGTCCTAAATTGACTTGGCTTGACACAATCCTCCCGGTCGGCCCTCCTCAGTCCGCAACCCACCAACAACAACTGCTCCAAGTCCAAGCTGATCTTGACACTTATCCGAATCCCTCCTCCCGGTTGTCGGTCTCCTCTCTCCTCAGCTTATCAATTGTCGATAACCTCCTTCCCCTAGGCTATTACCTAACTGTTACAAGTATTCTGCAACAATATACCTGGGAGCTTCTTGCGATCACTATATATCGTCAAACTAAAGTGAGAATGATAATTTGGTATTACTTTTTAATAAGGTGTACACAAATACCTAAATGGTTTAACATAGTAATCTTAACAATGATCTTTTTTTTTTAATCATGAATAAATGATTTTTTCACATTTCACAAATAAAAGATTTAATGTACTGCTCGTAACAACAAATTAATGATGAGACTGAAATCGACTTTGAGTTGTGATTTATGCATGTGTGGAGGGAGTGATAACGACAGACACTTTAGCACAAGCAAATTCATCTATGATGAATCATGGTTTCTGGGAAAAATTGCAAAAAAAAATATCTATAGAGTTTGGCTTTATTGTCTATTAATATGGTTCTGCAAGGTATTATTATTTCTTTGCTCATTGTAGAGCCATTCCCAAACGCAAAATTATGCTTCTTGTATTACGATTTTACAATATCATGCTACTATTAGTAAATGCTCCCGTTCTTGTCACTTTTATACATATTGATATCCGGTAAAACTGCCGATATAGAAATTAGCTGCTCTTAAGAAGTACAGATTTGACCGTTGTTGAGACTAATTAGAATTTCAGGAATTGAATTTAAGATTTGCTCATGCCAAATTGAACAATTAGAAATTAATTAGTAATTACATTCCATAATTTTTAGTTAAATCTATATCTAGCAGAAATATTTCCTCCTGTTCTCCTTGTTCTTGTCTGCTAAAACCTAAAAATAAAAATAAATTAACATGCCGCACATAACTGTAAATATATGTAGATCATAGATGTAGACAAGTTTCCGAAAATGTGTCACTGAAATTCTTCCTTGCATTGATTACATTACGAAATGCACAAGTTTGTTGTAAGCGTGGGTGTTCCTGTGGCATATATTTCTTAAGGGAGCATTTTGCATCCCTACAGGTAATTGCTTGTAGGATGAAGGGTCCTTGCCTTGCGTATGTATCTACGTATGGATTGTCTTGAATATTTAAGAGGTCCATTGACATTAGCTGGTAATTTAATCTCTAAGAAAATAATCATATTGCAGATTATATTGCAGCATAGGACATGAAAATGAGAGTTGGTAATTTTTAATGAACACACAATAAGGGGCTCAGGGTTTAGCTAATAGAATTAGCATTTTCCAAGAGACATCATCAAGATTCAAGCCCAATGCAAAATCGTATTTATTTATATAGGTAGGCATGTTTATAGATTGTATGGACAGCCAAGTGCTATTGCCATCTTCGTATCCAACCAAACCAATCCTATCGAAAGTTTATTTTAGCTTATCCTCCACAGTAATGTCACGTGGGTGGCTGGCTGGCTGTGACTTCAACTGTGATGTAATTGCAAATTATTTTTAAAAAATGAGCCGCAAGTGCTGTCATGTCATCGTATCAATGATTTTCGTACCTACATTACAATAATTTTCAATTCACAATGGGAATTGGAAGAGAAGTGAAGAGATTGTTTGCCTACTCTCTCGACTCAAAGTGAGGGACGCTGCTGAGCTACGGAGTGTGAGAGGAAACAAAGAGAGAAAGAGAGAGAGACCTCATTCATTTCTTTTGGAGATGACAATTATGGGTCGAATGCCAAATATGGGACTCGAAAAAAAAAATCAGAGCCACCACCACCATCATCCTCAGCCTATCATTATGTAATCGCAAATACGTTAGTTACGTTACAATAATGTAGTAATAATGCTAATGTGTATGAGTTATAACAATGAGAACGGTATTGTTCCCCTCATTGTTGTTGGTTGGAAGAGAGGGTAATATATGTTACCGTGCCCATTAGTATTATTACTTTTGGGGTAATACGTGATGGGATATATGGGAATGGATGGGCTTGGTCGATTTAATTGTTTTCAAATGAACTTTTCACAAGATTGGCCAAGTTGAGATGGGTGTCGGAAGTCCTGCTTGCTCCATTTACATGGATTATGTGTGAGATGTTTATGATGATGGGATGGGGTTGGTGGATGGTGCATTGATTAGGAAGCCAAAAGCGTGTGGGAAGGAGTCAGGAGGAGTTTGGATTGGATTTGGATGTGGAGGCTATATTTATGGATGCGATTATAAGTGATGTAATTTAAAATGAATGATTTGCTATTTTTTTAAACAGGTAATGTAGACATAGTGAACGGGAATTTGAAGCTAATTCTCGGTTTAATCTGGTCACTCATCGTCCGCTATCAAATCGGGCGTTCCAAGTTCCCACCGAAGAAGCTTATGCTAGCATGGCTTCGATCAGTACTTCCTGGAGTTGATATCAGCAACTTCACATCAGACTGGAATTCGGGAGTTAAGCTATCCGCCCTGGTGGACTACTGTCGACCGGGCTCTATCCCCAATTGGAAGAATTTGAATCCCAAGGATGGGGAACGTAACTGTAGGGTGGCCATGGACATTGCCAAAAAGGAGCTGGGAGTGCCAATTGTGTTGGATCCCGAGTATTTATCATCCCCCCATTTGGATGAGTTGTCGGGGATGACATATATTTCGTACTTTATGAGGGAGAATGGGCCAGGATATAGGTCTACGCTGAATTGGGTCAGGAATCAGTTGCCTCAACATCACATTTCTAACTTTACGGTAGGAATAATTTACAATTTTGTTAGTGCAGTTTTATGAAACTTGATAAAATATGCATGAAATAGAAAAAAAAGTTTCATTCGGAACTGGTTTCTTTTTGAGCAGACTGACTGGAACAGCGGAGAGCTGTTATGCGAACTCGTTCGCTCTTATGGAGGGCCAGTTCCAGGAATTGAAAGTATGTCAACGGACCAGGAGCACTGGGAGTCTAACCTGAGTGTTGGTAAGTGTGCGAATTATTTAACTTCATGCTGACGAAGGTGGTGAATGGGTGTTTATTTAGCAACTTACTATTTTTGTATTTTGTATTTTAGGAATGAGAGGCGGTGAAAAGCTTGGCGTGTCATCTTTACTCCGGCCTAAAGACATGGCTGATCCATTGGTTGATCACTTGGGAGTAATGGCTTATACCTCGCAGTTCCAGTGGTTACCCTCCCGTCCTCCACCGGGGCAACGTATGACAGTCTCGTGGGAATCTAGAGCTTTTAGGAAATCTGATCCGGTAATTGGTCTTATAAATTTTGCCTTATTGTGTTACAATAAATAAGTGGCTAGGTGTGAACAAAACTTATTTGACTTCCATATTCCAATAGATAACCTTCCATGTGGAAATCAACGAATCAGTTTCTGACTACCGTGAAATCACAGTGGAAGTGAAAGGACCTTCCGGGAAAGTGGATTGTCGGATGAACCTCAACTCCTCTGGGAATGGGGGAAAGGGTACATTTACCGCGTCAGAAATTGGTATTCACGAGGTCATTGTGAAATATCAAGGGGAGCCAGTAGTAGGATCTCCGTTGAAATGTCGGGTGCTACCACAATATTCAGAAATTAGTTACACAACAGGGCTGGCCCCATGTGGCGTGGGTTCCGTTGTGGAAGTCTTAGTCAATCCTCAAGATACTAGTCCATCAGGAGCCAAATTAGAATATCTCGAAGTAGTTGCTGTATCCCCAAGTGGGTCCAAGAAACCCTGTATGGTAAATAGAGCGGATGGAGGTGGCTTCGCTGCCACTTTCAAGCCGGATGAGCCGGGTGAATGGAAGGTGACTGTTTTGTACAAAGGAAAGGACATTCAAGGCTCGCCATTTCCGTGCTTTGTCTACGATCCAAATGGTGTTGTGGTAAGTGAAAGTAGCAATCAGCTTGCATGGGTGGTGTAATGTTATTATTAGATCCTCCAATGAACTAATTAACTTATGCATTCATTATTAGCTGGACACATTGGACGGTGCTTTACCCGGTCTACCTTTCGTTTTCATTTGTGATTCAAGAGGAACTGGAGGTCTTGGTGATGTAGCCATTGATGTCACGCACGAAGGACGGTAAAGACCAACTATTAAAATATCTAATCAATTTTATCTATTCCCAACTACCAAAGTTGTAGTCTTTATTTACTTGCGATTAGTAGATGAGAAATTGCATGTTTGCCATATTTAGGGGGCAATGTGGATACTCGTCCATTTTACATTAGTCATTTTTATCTATTTGGTTGCTTTCAGATCGATTCCATATAATACGGAATATATAGCGGACGGAGTGAAGCGGATTTTGTTACCTGTTCTAAACGCTGGAAAACATCGCGTTCACGTTTATTTTAATGGGAGGGAAATCAAAGGTATGCATAATGAGAAATAATGCGGGCAAAGGAAGGAGTCGCAATTATTATGCATTGTCTATTACGCTAAATGATGAATTATGATTTGAAATTTGCAGGATCCCCATTCAGTCTTCGTGTGGGCTCCAGCCGATCCCGTAGAAAAAACAAGGAAGGTTCCCCCAGCCTCCTTCCCGGAAAGACCCGTAGCTTCGACAAAGACGAGAGCTTTGGAGTTCACAAGAATTCTTCTTCTAACTTTGCTTCAAACGTGAACTCTTCCTCAACAACTACAACATCCGCCCTTCACAATCAGCATTTTACCAATTTGCTCAATAAAACTCTTAGTGGCCAGCAGCAACAAAATAATCTTCTTCGCCCCACTCCGTCCCCAGCGTTTGATACTAGTACGTCCAGTAACCGTACAACGAGTACTAGTACCAAGTACGACTCATTCGAATTGAACTCTTCCAAGGAGCAGCGTCAGAATCAGCGAAGTAGTAGTTTCAACAATCATCACGACTCCACGGATGCAGTCCATAACCGTATAAAATTCCGGAGCCCACCTCCCCCGTCCCCAACCAATCGGAGTGGAGACCTATACAGCTCCAAGTTTGGGAAAGTGTCCACCTCCGTGGAAAACCTGAGTTCCGCTCAAGCCCTGAAAAATTTGAGCAACTCAACCAGGCAGCATCACAATCAGAGCCTGCTGAATGAATCTTCCTTAAGTGCCAAAAACACGACGTCGTCATCCTCCGCTCATACATCCTTCCAAGAGCGGATTCAACAATCGAGAGAGTTCCAGACTCGGGAGCAGTACTCCTCCTCCAACCTTGTGAATGGAGGGGATAATCAGCCAAATGGATTCCATCATGGGGATATTGTCGTTGATGGGGATGGGCTCGGGGTCGTCCTTGTCCATTCTCTCGTGACAGTTACAATCAGTTCCGAATTCGGACATACTTCGTTGGAGAATATTAATGTTGAAGTGTCAGGTTTGTGGAGTCACAAAAATCCTGTGAAGAGCAAACATATCATAACTAGGCTTATAAAATTAATTAACACTTCTTTTTCCCGAATAGGTCCAAATGGTCGTCTGCCTGTAAGGCAGGTGGGCTCAGGATCTTCCATAAGTGCCAAATATACGCCAGTCGATGTTGGTGAGCATCTAATCGATATCACTCTCGGCCAGAGAGCAATCGAAGGCTCACCTTTCAGAGCAGCGGTGTTCAATCCAGCAGCCATAAAAGTTACTCGAGTGCCAAATGGGGTTGTGGGGAGACCAGTGGAAATTGAGAGTGAGAATTCAATATGTTTCTGTTTCTATTCCGAAGTCATATAAATGTAATTGGAGTTGATTGAAGGGAACGAGATAAATTAAAACCAAAAATATTAATCCATTGACCTTTACTTTAATATAATTGTAACAGTTGATGGGAGGGGAGCTGGGCCAGGTCATTTAGCAATATTGGTTGATGGAGGTCGTGTTACAAGCCAGGTGAAAGCATTGGGAGACCATAGATTCCGAGCAGTGTTCGTCCCTCATGATTCTGGGTTGCATGCAGTGGATATGACTTTCAATGGACATCCAGTCCCAGGTAAGTTATTAATTTATTATTGCATAATTCTATTGAAATCACGATTATGAATCGGGTAAATCATTTTCATATAACAATGCAATGTAGGAACAAGACAATACATGCAATAAGCTGCCACTCGTTTGCGCATAACGACTTTTTGCAACCGAATTCAGGCAACCAATGGCTTCATGTGAGAATGTGACATGAGGACTCCGGTAATGAAACATTTGCAGTTCTCATGCGTTTATTATTTGTAGATGCAACCCACCAACCTAGTGTATAGATCGTACGTAGTGCAGCAAAGAAATTCTTAAGTATTTTTACTACCCGTTTTTATTTACTCCATAAATACACTCCCCACGTTTGCATTTCCCCGCATCCGATTTCCCACATGGAACATTTTCCCCAGGAGGAAATGAAGGCTGAAGTGTATATGGATGACTAGCCGAAGTCGTAATTTTACATGAAATGTGTTTGCATAGTTCGGAAGGAGTTTTTGATGGATTAACGGCTGCTTGAATCGTCACCTCATTGAGGAAATATATTTCCCCAAGACCTTGACAAAGTTCGTCCATCGTGAATACATCTCCTGGAAGCCTACTCTCGGCTTGGCCATTGTCTATTGGCTTCAAACTCCCTTCTTTTAGGCATGGCCCTTCCTCAGATCTCAAAAAGTTTTCCAAAGACTTCAAAGAGCATTCAGAGAAGGTAAACATGTTGCTGGTAAAGCGGGGCATGGGGCTCATAATATATCCATCCTGGGGGAAGCACTCCCCCTTGTCATGTTTCGAACCCAGGTTGTGAGCCAGCTCATGGGCAGCGGGATAAACTCCGAAAAATAGGGCTCCAACGTCTTCAACAACTGAGACTGATTTGGAGGCGTTCTTCCCATCGGTGGATTTCTTGCATGCCCCGCCAAGATATGCC
>JAQIXQ010001985.1:0-12073 GCA_034700485.1 Pseudosinella alba | reverse complement strand
GTTGACATTGATCTCATATTATGTAAATATCGACCCACATACCAATCCTCCTAGAACCTGTAAGGTACATCCTTACACAACGAATGGGTTCCTCTCGGCCGGATGATCCTCCATGTCCCGGATTAGCATGTTGAAGTCGCTTGAGAAGGGTCGCATGCGAGGAATTGGATTCAAGTAATGGTCAATCTGGGTCTCATTTTTGGCTGCGTCAAGAAGGTCGTAATTAGCAATCGGCAAGGGTCCGGGCTCTGGATGATTGTCGAGGACCTGATCCAAACCTTGAGACAAGAGCTTGGAGACCAGTCGACAGGTAAGAATCTCTTCTCGTTCCAACCAGGGCAGCAGGTGTGGAGCCACCTGGAATAGTAATTACGAAAATCAAATTAATTACACTTTGACCTCATATTTAGGTAAAGATCAGGTCAGTTCAGGGATAGCGGTAGCCATGTTGGCAATGTCCCTGGGATCGTCCGTCCTCTTCAGGATCATATCCCATACCTGAAAAGAAAAGATTCGGAAATATCAAATTAATTAAAATACATAAACATAAATTGACATGCGGAAGGTTTTCTTGAAATTGAAGTTCCCAAATAAATCTAAAGTCTTACCTCCAATGGGAATGTCTGGAATCCTTCAGTCCTGTCCATCGTTCTGAATGCCTCCCAAAAGTGGTCAGTCAAAGTCAGAAACGAAAATCTCCCAAGTTTCCAGGAATTCTGGGCTTGGATGTGGTCATGATTTTAGGAATAAAGCTCAATTAAATTGACTTGATTTGTCAATGTTGGCTTGAGAGTAGACCGTGTCAATCAGACGACAAGTGGAGGGGACCCTCTGCTGGTTTGGTTTCCCAACAACGAATAACGTCTTGGTGAAGGGCTGCAGTCTCTTTTATACCCTCTGGCCCGAAGGGCTGTCCACTACGATCGACTAAATCGACTCGAAGCAACTCAACTCAGCAACTCGACATAACTCGACTCGAGTTAACTCGAATGTTGCAAACCAAACTGTGAGATAGAATCTCCAATCGAAATGCCTGACATGATAAAAAAAAAGAATGCTACAGGGGATGATTATTTGCGCACAAAGGAAATGAACTTTGAACTGTGGAGAGTTCGAAGCTCGAAGACTGACGAAGGGATTATTAATTTTCGTATTGGTTTTGAAACCGGAGATATCGCACATGCGCAGTAACTAGTTAGTTGCGTTCTCTATCTATTCGAGCACCCAAATGAAACTCATGAGCCTTGATCGTAACCTGACCTAAACTATCAACTAAATGCACGAACAATGACGATCGGTCATATATTTGGAACTCGAGTCGAGTAAAATTGTTTTCAGAAAGTCGAAACAAAACATGCAAAAAGCTGAGACTCTGGTCCCTGTTGATTGCCTTTTTGTTACCTTTCCAAATACACACACCAAGCCTTCTTGAGTTCCTGATATGATTTTGAATATTCTGCAATCTGCCTGTTCGCGAACCCTCTTACGTACATGATTGATCATATCAAAAATTATTTAAAAACAAATCTTATTTTATACAAATTTTATTGCAGCTTGCTTTAAATTTATCCCCCGTTAAGCGTAGGTATGAATACTTATGACATTGAACATTGCCGACTATTGTCATCAAGTTCGGTACATACTTCATTAAAGACGGAGTCGAATTTTCTTAGGCCACACACAAATTTGGCCGAGGATTTTATAATTTTATCAATCTTATTTTCTTATTAATTTTCTTTAATGTCCCTACCTAGCCATATAACAGAGGCATAATTGAGGATCTGGATGCTGCCCCCTTGCGCCAATCCGTATATGATCATAGTGAGCTACATCCCGGGACGTCCTCCGGTCCCTGAAGGAATGGTACATCACTGCATATCCAAACTGGAAGATGGAGAACTGGACAACATCGACCTTCGAGGACTTCTATGAACCATCACCTTTGAGAAGCAGGTTGGGAGAAGGTTATCATCTGCTGGAGGAGCAGGAGCTTCTCAGGTCCCTGAAAACTTGTCGGAGAACAGCCTGGGTTGGACCATTCCCACTGGCTAAAAAGTATGGACAACTGTTGGATGCTGAGGGGGAAACGGTGTCCTTGGGGGGAAGGTCGTATTATCAGAAGGCTACAGTGATCCTGATCTGGGGGTGGATCCCATCCATGGTCATTGAACAACTTGGGCGGTGGAAGGAGACTGGGATAATGGAGCTGTGGGGAGGCATCTTGGAAAATATTTTCATGTCGACGAGCTCTAATTCCAGCTCCACTTCCCTCTCATCCCATGTGAATGATACCACTCCCCAAACTGCATCTTTGGATGGAAATATTGTTGTCATATTCTCACTGCTTGGGGGAGGGGTCGGGGTCGCGTGTGTTGGATTGGTATTGGAATTTTTATGGGTGTGGGTGGCCAGCTTGATGGCCGCTGTTGTGGTCATCAGACATTATCTGAAGTAATTGGACCACGCATTGATTGTCAGTTGAATCAAAAATTCTCAACTTGCCCCAAACTAGTTTGCAATTAAAATGAAACCCGATTGATAGTTGGCAACCAAATTAAATTGTTACCGTGAGCCTGTCTCATTCCTCCTCCATTTCAAAATTAATTAAACAGGATGAGCTCATCAACTTTTATTAATAGATTAAGTAACAACAAAACAGTCAACAATGACAAACCTGATCACGAGTTGAACAGTTTTTTTGGCATCCTTATCTCATGTAAACATGATGATGCTTAACATTGTTGGAGGATGTTCGTTTTAAATGGAAAATTGTTAACAATGAAAATTTCGGAATAGCATGTAACTTAAATACCTTTGTTTGGTTCCATCTTCTTCATTCATTTTCTTGAAAGAGTATAAATCATCTAACAACTAATGTGTCAAAAAATTTACATCTTGTACAAATGACTCAGCATCATCACATCAATCATAATCATATTAATGATTGATTATGTCACCAATATGGACAAAAACAGCAGACATCATATCACAACTTTTACTATAGCTATAGTTGAATGAATACTTAGAGTTGAGTGGACTGAACTTACTATTTCTGTTGAGTTAACCATGTTACCAGCGCACAGCAAGCGTGCTATTTTTTTGCATAGACATTTATTGCAAATGGTGAACAAAGGATCGTAGTCTTCTCTTCGTCGTCAGTCGTGAGCCACAACAAAAAAAAGCTCAAACCATGTTTCTTTTCTGTGCTTGTCAGAAAATATACGTATTTTAAAATAGAGACTGTCCATTTCAGATTTAGTGGCGGTTACAAGACGTCAACATTAACAGTGTATTATCATTGCATACTTAATTCCTATTCCATATTTGGTTAACAATTCTTTTAAAATGCTTTTAATACGCATGATTTTAACTGGGTAGCAGGGGGACATAACATGACAAATTGAAATGATTGAATTAATGATGGTGACTGGCGACATGCTGTAAAAATGTATTTTTTTGTTAATTAGATGCTTGGATTGGATCTAGGCAAGAAAAAAACACTTATTAATCGGCATGTCAAAATAATACTCACGCACGAACTGTTTTCTGTAGGTAAATGTGTAAGTGAGTTACGGAATTGAATTGGAGACGAGATGAAGCGGAAGAAGTAGCCTGTCAATTCAAATTATCTTTTTTCCGTAAAATTATTGTACAACATGATCATGATCATGATAGTTCAGGGTATACGCTTATAAGATGGCCATGACTATGACAATATTATTATTTGGTGGGCTATTAGGGGTTTACTCTTTACGGCTCGTCTGAATGTAGAAATGATATTATGACTGTCTATGACTTATATGAATGAGACTGACGATGAGACAAAGACCAGCAGCGTTTTCTTGAACATATTTGCATTTATTGACATGATGTCATGATATGACTTTTTGAGATGAGGCGTTGGTTTGGCTTGGCGTTATCGTGGCCTATGATATATGATTCATCCGGTCTAACCTGCAATAATGAATTTAAAACTCGGATTGCATTTGGCCTAAATGTTTGACTAATTTTAAATATACATGTTTCAAAATTATAAATTGATGTTGTGACCGATTCATTCTCCATGATCTCTTATGTTCTGCATAGTTGATGATGACGCTTTCGGTGGATGGGAGGTTGGAGGTAGAAGAGGGGTGACAGGAAGGGAGGTAGCCATCAACTCAATAAAATATACAGCTATATAGTCATTTGAATGTATAAGAGTATATTGCTTGTAAAATTGTAAAAATATGTAAAATTACAAATAAATGCATATTATCATTTAAGTTGAGTTTGTTAAAATAAAATTGTGTCATTGCTACTGGGTATCCTTACTTACAATTAAGTCTATGAATTGATTTGATCAAATCATAAATATCATTCTGAATGGGAATAGTAGCCAATAGCCAATTTTATATAAATGATACCAATTGTCTCAACTGCCCCGTGCTAAATCCATATAAGGATATTATGACCTCGCTTCCCTGTAACATTTGCCAAACCAAAATGAGCAGTTCCGATTCAGATACATGGATGGATCACACAAAGTATAAGAGAAGGAACTTGAGCTTAGGTAATTACAGTGATAACTGGTGAACTAATAAAAATAGAGTGGAAACCTGTTGAAAGCAATTGTTTACGTTTAAATGAGTTTGTTATATATACTTCATTATTGCATCCCACTTTAAGCTAAAAGTAATTATTCTTATTTATTGTTATTTTAATACAATTTAAATTTACTACTTCCCTTTCCGTTTACCGTTGAGCTAGAGCTACAGCACAAGTGCAACTGCAACCGTACTTTATAGAAATAGCATTTTCTTACTAATCATTAAAATTGTACGCATTGAATTTGCCTACAAAGAATGGACCATGAGTGGACACCAAAGCGTCAGGACAAGTAACGGGATTCGGCAGGTCAAATAATCCCAAGCCATATATATCCCGTTAGGCATACATAAATTTCCTGAGATGAGATGTGATGCACATGGGTAATTAACTATATGTTAATATGATCAGGGACTCTGGATAAGGCTCCTAATGGTCTTCCTGTAGTCTCCCGAAGTTTCCCCAGACAGGGCCTCCTCCAACTCCATCCCTTGGGTTTTGAAATACATCTGGTTGATCACCTCCAGGTTGAGCTCAGCCTTGGACACGAGGATCCGGATGAGGGGGGAGTGATCCCTGCCCAACCCTTTCAAAGCGAGCTCAATCTGGTCAGCAAAGTAGAACTGTTTCCCTTTGGCAACTTTGACAAATGTCAACAGCCCGGTTTTCAACTCCCCCGAAAACCTCTTCTCGATAATTTCCTCCAAGCTGAGAATATTTTTTTGCAAAGCCGTACCGTACATCGTGCTCCCTCCGAATGAGCCGCAGTTGAGCCAATGGCTGATGGACAAATTGATGGATAAATCCCTCCTCATCCGAATCCCCCCACTCTTCAGCTTCTCCTAATTAATTTTTTTAAGCGGAATTGAAATAAAATTGGTTCGAAAGAAGGGATTTTTTTCTTCATTTTTCACTCCCGTTAATTGTATTCCTCACCCCATTCACCTTTTCTAGATTGATCTCATCCTCATCTCGGGAGCTCTGTGAAGTCGTAATGGGATGATTCAAATTAAGTTGATTATGTAACTGAAATGGTATACGAATTTGACTCGACTAATATAGGTGGGTAGGATCCGAATTAGAAATGACCAATAAACGCTTACACTGACGCATGTAAGGAGGAATGGGGTGAGCATCTTTCTGTAGTCGTCCGAAAGTTGGCTCTCCACCCCTCGTTGGTCCGAACGCATACGAGCTGATGTTGTTAAATTAGATAAGGTAAAAAAACCTCGCAAAATAAGCCCTTTTCAAGATTTTCAACAACAATTAATTTTTCGCCACCTCAGTTATTGCACCATAGTCCGGTCCGCTGGCTTTCATGGCTTGGTTGAGCTCCTTGGCGAGGTAGACCATTGGAGGCTCCATCAGCGCCAGGATTAGCTTCCGAAAGTTTCCGGAGAGCTCGCTAGTCAAGTCTTTTACGAGATCCTGTTATATGTTGCAGCATTACATTAATTTTCCAGGGACTAGTATAATTATAACTTAATTGGTATTAGTGAGCTCAATTTATTATTACCCTGTTAAATTCCGCAGTAAAGGCCTCGGAAATCTCTTGTCGTTGGGAGTTGGTCCGATTTGGAAGGATCTCTATGATCCGATCCTCATCAGTTCCCAGTCCTTTCATGGCCTTCCGAAGGACCTTAGCGTCTTCGACAGGGTCGAATCTTGGGAAGGGTATGACCGTTGACCCCTAAAAAAATATTGAAACATTGCGATATGGCACTGTTAAGCTTATAAACTTTATATATTTATTTTTAGAGCCTACCGAGCAATCCCAATCCGCCATTGTGCCTTATCTTAAATGCAAAGGTTCTGAGAAATTGTACAATTCAATCAACTGTAACTCGCTAATTAATTGGAGGCATCGATGCAATATTGGAGGACTCTGCTTTTGCTTTCACCGGACTGAACTGAAAGGAACGAGCAGGAGCGAGTTATTGTGGGAAAATGTGGCTCGTTTTTTTATATTTATTTTTGTTCGCTTTTTATGTTCGCTGTAGAGCTATATATAATATTACGCCAATGCGTGCACTTCTCTGATGCTGGATTAGTATGGCAGTGGGAAGAGGAATGAATTCCTGAATTTCTTTCTCTTTCCCTTCCACAAGGTCAATACTACACAATACTGCAGATAAAATCCAGTCTAGCCAAAGTCCAAACAATCAATAACCGAAATTCTTCTTATGTCCCAGGTTATCAGATTAGATTGTGCATGACATATTTTTATTTTCCACGGTGCGGACTCTCCATCCTCCAGATTTTTCATATAAATAATGTCTCGGTGTAGGAAGGGAGAAGTTCATAAAAAGGAAATCATTACTTTCACAAAACTACGAAAATGATATACATAAAACTCCACCATCATCAACATCAGTAGCAGCCTCATATAAAAAAATACAAAACTCTGAATACATTAAAACAAACAAATATTTATTTACTAGTGCTGCTATCAGTGCTAGTAAGTAACCCACGATACAAGGTCTGACTATATGCGACTATTTTTGGTTTGGTCAAGGTGGATCAGATTTTTAATGGATTGGAACAGAAATAGTTAACTACAGTTAAGATAAAATGCATTATTTAAGGCAGACTATAATTACATTTACCGAGCGGAAAGGAGGGAATTTGACAGGAAAATTGAATTTGAAATGGGATGGGGGTCAGGTTCATGGTCATACAAAAAAGGACGAGGTGAGCGGGTTCTTCCGCTTCCCGGTTTCCATGACATGACATGAGGCGTGTGACATACATTTGACCCGAGTTAATATGACATTTCATTGGCATGACTATGACCTGAAAAATATATAGAAATGCCTTGGCTGCTGTTCCCAGCCTTTTATTGGCAATGGAGGGTCCAGCGAAAAAAAAATATGTGAGCATTAGATATAGATAGGGGACATGATAGCAAATGACCTGGTAATATTTAATTTAATGTTTTTCCAATTTAGGTTACATAGCAAGCTTTATTAAGGTGAGTTCCCTTTTCTTGGGCTTCCTCGACACTTTTTTGGCTTTGCTCAGTCATGTCATAAGTATACATATTCACAGTTCATCTCCTCTGCATAACTACATATATCATGCAGTAATTTTCCGTAGACCGAGTTCCTCATAAGCCAAGTCCATATAACAATAATCACTGATATTATCATATAGATAAATAGGTACAAAAGTCGGTACAAAGATTCCTTCCATCATATTATATTTCACGTGAAGATTTAAAAGTACTTTTGCATAAATAACTTGTGAAGTCCAAAAGGAAAGCCTTCAAAAATCCAATATAGCTAAGTATTAGCTGACTTGAAATTGACTTGACAGTTATCTCCATTGTATGGAATATCTGAAACATTATCCATAATTCATCTTCTCCTAAAACATAACCAGTTTATAATCTAGGATGACTTAAGACATTGTGAGTCCCTTTACCGGATTTTTTTTTAAAAGGATTTTTCTTTTTACTACGTTAAAAGATATAGAAAATAATATGCAAGGTAATAGGTTAAAACTGGAGAGTGAAAAATAGATGGGATCGGGATTTTCTCCCCAGCTCAAATCTCATATATGAGAAGGGGACCTTGTTCATGACAAGACAGTCATTTTCTTCGTTAAAAGATTAAGAGCTCAAAGGAATAAAAATGTTCACACTACTTTGGCCACTGTTTGCTGTCGTGCCTGTAAAAGTTGTATGTTCTAATTCTTAAAATATCTCATTTCCTTAATCCACTAAAAAACTCCCTACAATATTCAATCCTTTCTTGACTTCGAAAACTATGTGATGGCAGGGCAATACTGACATTAACATTACAAAAGCATCTTAAGTGATTTCAGAGTGGGATTTTAATAAGAAAAAAAACTGGTAACAAATGTTTAAAAATTTAAGAAGTATTTAAAGGGTTAAAGTATTTAAGCCAGTATTCCAATCTGTCAGGTCCTCAGTCCTGTATCAGAATTGAGTCTGACGACATCGTTCCATCTCCGTTCATTTTAAATTTTCAACATTTTTTTTACAACGTTCATTTCTTCCATCAATTTATTTTTATCTAATCCCAAAATTCAAAATGGTCAAATCCATCATTTTAACTGCTTGTTTGGTCCTTACCGTAATTGGAGTAGCTTTGGGGGACGCTGCCTCCGTAAGTAAACTTATTTACTAAGCATAAATTATGTGCGTGGTTCTACTAAATTTAATTAGTTCCTTAATTGATTCCATTTTTTTTAAAACATCTATAATTACTTTTTTTCTAGAATGGTGACGCCCGTGCCGGAACCTACATCTGCCCACTCCACACCAACCCCAATGGGACCCCCAGTTGGACGCCACCCTCTGCTTGTCAGACTGCTTGCGAAAAGAGAACGGATGGGAAGACTGTCGCCTGCTGCTGCAAGGAGTGCGGAACCTACGGGAACGGCTCCTGTGACTGCCACTGCTGCACCACGGCCGTTAAATGCGTCGAGGATTTGAACAAGCCGAATCAGGACTGTGTCAACTTGAACCAGCGACGGGAGGCGTTGGTCTAATTCATCGGGATTTTATTTAAGACTTCATATTCTCATTATTATTAATTTACCCGTTTATAGTTTACCTATCTTGAAATGAAAATAGTTCAGATTTCGGACATTTCAGTGATTTTCTTTGCGGCTGATTCTAAAATTGTTGACTATTATTTAATTAAATTTGTTTTTGCTAAAATTGCTTCCCTTTTAGAAGTAGATATAATGAAAAATTACGCGTGATAAATCCAAATTCTATAAATTTCTACAAGCATATTGTGATTATTAATTTCCGGTGGCTATGACATCAATAATCAACGATTAGTCACATTACTTAATTGTCATTTACCATCTTCCATCAAAATCTCGTATTGCCCCGGGAATGAAGAGAGTGAACATTTTTGACAAAATTAGGGAAAGAAAACAGAAGCATAAGCATATATACGTATTGCAAACCTGTATTTTAATTGTTCATTATCGTAAAAACAAGAATATTACTAATTATAAGTACAGTTATGCTAAATATGATCATACATTTAGTTGTTTTTTAAGTACTAAATGCATTTAGTAAAAAATATGTAACGATTTTCCCTCATTCCCAAATCTTAAATGCCAGAAAGGGGCCTTCTTCAAGACAATCAGTTCCTTCATTACAAGATTAAAAGAAATGAAAGGTTCACCCCAACTCCAACTGTGACCATTGTATTGCTGCTTGTATTGTTCATAACATTCCAGTTCTTAAAAAATGGTTCATGTTTTAATCCTCCAGCTTCCTTCAACATTCAATCCTTTCTTGACTTTCTTGATGGGCAACTACCTATATCCTATATGGTGCCAAGGCAATAATGATATGAAATGACTTGAATTCCAAATTGAACAATTCCACTGAATTGAAATTGATCCACATCCAACTGCATATTATAATGTAGATTGTTATCAAGTATGAGTGGGTTTAGGATTTCAATGGAAGGTGATTTCAATAAGAATTTTTTTAAACAAAAGTTAAAAGAATATAAAAGGCTAAGATAAAATAGTGCAGTCCATCTGGGCCCAGTTTGAATTTGAGAATTGAATCAACTTGTCTCTTCCCCTGCTAGATTTAAGTTTTCAATTTTAACTTACGTTATAATTATAATTCAAGTTCATTTCATCCAGCAAATTATTTTACTAAATTAAGGAAGTAAAAATGGTCGAATTCATTCTTTTATCTGCTTGCCTTTACCATCATCTTCAATTAAAATCTCACTCTACCCCGGAAATGTAGAGAGTGGCCATTCAGACAAAATAGGGGAAAGCCCATTATCATACGCATAAATATTTTAAACCTGTATATTTTATTGCTCGTATTCATCATCGTTAAAATAAGTATAATTATTATTATAGTTATGCTATGGCTATGTTACATTTATAAATTTTTTTAATGGATAAAATGTATCAAGTTCGAAGTTTGATTTGGGCCATATTATTCTCCCGTTTCTCATACTGCCCCAGTCATATTTACATGAAATGATGACCTTTTAGAACTCTACCAAGAAGCTCCTAACCTGGAATGGCTTGAATGTGGCTTGGAAGGCGTTATTCTGCGATGGCACATCCGCCCCCGGAACCTCCAGCCCGCTACACTCCGTCACCTTCACGACGGTGAAGCCCAAGTTGATTCTAGAAAATAAATAAGTTCATATTTAAGTTCAGTCAAGATCAAAATTAAGACGTTACGCTAATTAAAAGAATTATATAAAGTCCATCTTACGTGGCATTGGCCGATCCCCCTTTGCTTTCATAAAGCCGAACCAAAATTGACCTCACCGCATCCACGGCGACCTTCACCGCCTCCACCACCACCGCAGAGTGGTTGCATGTGACCCAATTAGCGGGCAAACTAATTAAATCATACCACAAAGAATAGTTAAGTAATCAGTAATCATCATAAAATGAATTTTCTTTAAAAAAATGGACTATTTTATTATTACGTGGTCTCATTCAAATTGGTCGCCAAATAAGGGACATTATTGGAGCCCAAAGTATTGAGCTCATAAGCCCTCCTGATAACCTCCGCCTCCTGGAACGTTCCATTATGGGGCAGTGCTGCATAGTAAATGAAGTGCTTCCCAGTGTTGTTTGGTTTGTTCTTTTTGTTTGTTTTGTTTTGTTCAGCCCTGTACAAAATTTGTCCTTGTTGACAAGGAATATCGGGGGAGAAAATATTGTTTGTTCTTGTTTTGTTCCAGCTAACTTAACTGGTCGGTAGTATTAATCTTTTATTAAACTGCCTTTGGGAACAAATTGTTCTTAAAAAAACAATTTTGTTCCGATTTTGTACCGCATTTTTTGTTTGTCCTGTTTTGTGCGTTTTTAAAATTGTTCTGTTTTGTCCTGTTCTGATGGCTGAAAACAAATTAGAACAGTGTTAACAAATGTTCTTAGAACAATCTAAACAACACTGGTGCTTCCTCATATCCGCATTCCCATCCAGTCCCTTTGGTGACTTGAGTAGGGACACAGCGACCACGTTGTCCCGAGCATGGAAGCCATACTTACAGTCCGTAATAATGGTGACCCGTTGTCCGCCTGGGAGATGTCCATCCACTTATGGCCACACATCCCACGAGGTGTTGATATGGGTGGGGCGCTTCACATGACCATACTGGATCTCGTAGGTGGCCTCCCTCGCCAACAGATCCATGGGCCACTCCACCTTTAACAGCTTCCGGTTCTCCTTCCAGTCAATTATGGTGTAATATTCGATCATTGGGGAGTCCGCTCTCATGATCGTGTAGCGGACCAAGCTACTCCCATTCCCGAAGGAGGCGCTCCACTTGTAGCAGCCGACAATGGAGCCATTCGAGATCATCTCGAGCCCCGTCTCATTCTGCCAATCCGGCTCCCGCCGTGTCTCCAAATGGTAGTCGGCAATGTCCCAGGCATCCCAGTACATGGGCTGGTCATAAATGTAGAACTGGGCGGGTTGGACGTCCTTGTTCAGGTAGTCCCTGAAGAC
>JAQIXQ010001984.1:0-12077 GCA_034700485.1 Pseudosinella alba | reverse complement strand
AGATTGAAGCCTGTAGCTGCGCCACAGACGGACAAACAGATCAAAACCATAACTACGCTTTCAGCTCCGTAATAAATCGGTGGTATCTGCATCTGCCTACTTTTATGAAATGACCGGATGTTTTGCCAGCCCGGGGAATATCCTAGTTGTTGACTTCGGTTCCAGATCTTTGGTCACGACTTTGCTACGTAATGACAGAAAAAGTATCCTGAAATTTAAAGAAATCACCGACATGGGAGGGGAGTTCATTAACAAGACTATGATGGACTACTGTGCGTCCCGTTTTAAAGCAGCACATGGAATAGATTTGTTTGATGGACAGGATTCCATGGTGACGGAAGAGAGGGAGAATGCCAAGAGAAGAGTCATGAGACTCAAGTTCCATTGCGAGAGGGCAACGGTTAAATTGACGACTGAAACTACAGCTCGAGTCTCTATTGACGGAATAATGAAGGGCAGGGATTTGAATGTGGAGGTGACACGGGAAACGTTTGAGGAGTTGAACCAATCCAACTTTGAAAAGTTCATTCAACATGTGCAAGAAACTTTAAAGGAGGCTGGGATAGGAAAGGACCAAATTCAAGGAGTTGTTCTAGTGGGGAGTTCTTCCAAGATCCCGAAGGTACAGGAAATGTTGGAGGCATTCTTTGGGAAAAAGATCCTAAAGTCCATTGACCCTGAGTTTGTCGTTGCCCATGGTACTGCTGAAGAAGCTGCATGGGTGAGTGTAACTCCCGTTGACCTTCAAGATGTAAACCCGGCGGTGGACGCCACTCAGCAAAAAAATCCAGACATCCCCACTTCCGTCGTCCGCGAGTTAGAAACCATCAACGCCAAGATATTTATAGCCAACTGTGACAGAGAATACACCCGACTTATGGAAATGGATGGAAATTGCCCGGAGACAGTGGACGAGCTAAAAGATGCCAATAAAAGGACCAAGGATGCTTTGCTGGTTTACATAAGAAAAAATTGTGCAATTGGCGACCCTGCCCTCCAACTGGACCATGAGAGACTTCTTCGCGCTATGACGATAAAGGCTCTTGAGAGGCTGCAAGGTGACCTCCCGTTGAATAAGCTGAGGTCACTGGAGAGGGAGAGAGACAACACCATGCGCAAGGTAACTGCCGAGATCATGGATCAATTCAAAGCAAATATGACTGCCGCCACCGGAAAATGGTTACGAGATCACCTAACCCAAGATAACATTTCAGAGGTGAAAACAATTTACGACCAATTGTTGACGACAGTGCTTGGGGGAGGGGCCAGCCAACAAAAAGATAACACACTTTGGACACAGTTTGAAGAAATAATTCGGAAGCAATGTAAGGAGACCTACACTGCTTACTTGGATGTGGTTCATGAGAGGCTAATAATGTTTCATGGGGCAATCCAGGATAAATTATCTGTGCAAAGTTGCTTCACCAAAGGCGAGCTGGAGGAATGCTTCCAAGAGGAATATGACAAGGTAATCAAAATTCTAATCGCTGGCAATTCAGAAATCTGTCAATGGGTGAAATTTGGCTGCGACAAGCTAATGGGCTACTACCGGGAGCAAAACAACAAAATCATTCAGAACGAAGGAGAGCTTGCCAAGAAGTTGATGCCGGACGTGGTTCAATTTTATGATGGGGAAATGACACACTACTTGAGTGAGGGTCCATATCTTCCAGATGAGCTGAAGGGGATACATTCATGCCTAGTGGACAAGTTGGCTGAGGCATTCCAAACTTCATTCAAGTTCACTTCGACAGATAAGGTATGCGAGAATGTACCGGCAGCTGTGGATGCCTTGAAGGATGAGCTCGGACATCGTTTTACGATCTATCTGCAACAAAACCAGACAAAATCTAAGATGATTGATGTGGAATTGGCAAATACTCTGGAGTCTTCAAAGTCATCTTATGTAAACTTGGTGGACACCATGATGAGGGAGTGCCCTGAGGGACTGGACCCCACGGAGTTCGTAATGAGACACGATCAAATTGTGACTAATACGAAAGAAATGTTAACGACGGAAATCAGGCTGAAGACTGGACAGGAAAGGTATTTAGAGGCTAATATGGCATTACTTCAGACGCAAATTGATGCGCACTGGGCATACTCATCTGAACTAAACAACCTAAATTGGAAGAAGACCAAATTAACGGGAGGTAGGGGAAGTGACATCCCTGTACGGGTTGAAGAACCACAAAAGGTCCCTGTTCATAAGGTTGCGGAAACTCCGAAATTTCCAGAACCCACAGGGGAAAGCAAAAATGAAGAGCTACCAAGAAATGATGTTGGGGATGACTCCCTAGTTGCAGCAAAGCGATGGTTGCTGGACCAGAGCAACAAGACTAAAAGCCAGTTGGATGGAGGGTTGGTCTTCACGATCAAATCCGGCGTTGTCAAGAACATGTTCGCCAGGAAAATTCAAGAGGCAATTGATTGCGCACAAAGCCCAACTAGCAGCAAGGGTGACGTGGAAGAAAAAAGAGTGGAGCTTGTGAAATGGAGTTCTAAGTACCGGAAGTAAAAAATTGGCTGTAAGTAAATTGACAGTTTTAAATGTTTAATTATATTATTTAGAATGAAGCATTTTATTTATTGTCAATCGTAATTTCCCCTTTGCAGGTAAAATGGCGTAAAGCGCCAACTTCCGTCCAATCCTTCTAAGCCAAATTGATGTCTACCCCCAGTGGCGTTTTACGGAGTGAAAGTAGTAATTTCTTTAAATAGCAAAATATAAAAATAAGTTTGGTTTAGTTGTAATTTGAGGTTTGTATGGTACATGATGTAAAATATTACGTAAGCAAAATTTGCTAAAAAATACTTTATAATGTAACATAATAAATATCGCTTGAATGTAGTTATGATAAAATTAAGAGGATGACGATGACATTATCATTAATTATTTTAATTTCATCGATCTCTATGTGATAAATGGGGAACAAGTACTTCAGCATAATTTGTATAGCATATTGTATTACATACCTATAGCGAATCATTGATTGGTTTTCTTTAACACATTTTAACATTTAGTTTCTTATCAGCAATACTGAGCATTGACGTGATATGATGATAACACATTATGGAATTTTACATATGGAGGTTAAATTTATTAAATTTTTGCCTGCATTGTTAATAGTCCAAAAGGGTACAACAACAATAACTGCGACAATAACTCAACTCCATCACCATCATCGGTGTCGAGCGGATTTAGATTCCGGCAATTAATTTTCATATGTATTGATTTTAAAATTCGGCATAATTGAATGGATATGATCATATGATATATGAAATTTGCATAGTGACCTCCGAAGAGTTAAAAATCATAGATAAGATCGAGCAGATTTGATTCTGTTTCACGTTCAGTCAGCCTCACATTTAGGTTCAATATCAGTGATGTTGCCAAAGTATAATTGACGATGAGTACAAATGGATTACTAAAGATAGCAAAGTCCCTCCCATGAAGATATGAATATGATATAGACAAGCCTATGCTCTCCTTACAGGTATTCCATTAAGTTTATATGCTTGCCAGTTGCTATGATTTGCCGCATACACACACGTAGGTAACTTGCATTCGCTGTCATTACTGATAATCCTGTGTCCTGTAACTTATATTTTGCCGTGTTCTCGCAAGCCAAATTGTAACTAGTTGTGCGCAGAGAGTACATAAGCTGCAATGAAATAAATTATGACATTATGTTAGGTTGGTATCATTCATTAGTCACCGAGTCACCGCGTCCCTGATAAGTTTGGGAGAGCGGCAAGGAAAGTCACCGAGCTGAAATTATCCATTCGCAATTCCCATATTGTCAGGATATTTTTTTGCATCTGACAAGTTGCCTAGTCCATGATTCATACCATTTCGCCTGTTACATGCTATGACTCATATCAGGAGTAAAACTGGAAAGATAAGATGTGCGTGGCCCAAACAGGTAAGCATAGGCTATTGGTATCGTAATATTATCGACAATATTATACGGTCTTTTGTATCATCAAATTTGCGCCAAAGTGATAAACCCATAGCAAATGTGAGATTGGCAATGATTGCCAATTTAATTAGGTCCAAAGGTAGTGTGTCACTTCTCGCCTTGTTTAAAACAAAATTGAAAGAGGGAAAGAGAAGAGTGAGAGAACTCCAGTGAGACAATCATTTCAAATACAGGAAATATATCTATTATACATTAACCTAATTAATAGCGACTAGGAAGCATCTTCGCTTTACTTGGACAGTGAGTGGGATAACTTTAAGTAAAGATCATAAGATCAAGAAAGGATTGATTTTTTATCATAAAAGCCACCCGCAAAATCACGAGTCACCATCATACCCTTGGCTTAGGTTGTACTACTCTCAGAGAGAAGGCTGACGTAAAGTTTCAAACCGGTTTAGGTAAGACCGAGGAATTTAAGTCGAGATAAGTTTAGTTGACTAGCGAACCGACTGGAGGATGCAAAATTATTTTGTCAAAATTGTACTTATCCGATTTAAGAAAAAATAATGTAAGGGGCAACAATTACATGTTATTATAACACCAGGAAAATACAATGAGCGTGAAATGGAAAGAAGGGAGAAGGGCGGGTGGCACTCCACGAAGTATCTTAGACATCGGTGGTGTAGGCTGGGTGTACGTCATTTACAACCAAATAATTTTATTTTAAACCATTTTGCTTATCATATCATAACTAACTAAAAACATTCTTATTCAGAAACGAGAAGTTCAATTTGGGACTACTTGTGGATATTCGAGAAACTGGCGATTCGGTAACTTTTAAATTTGAAATTGGAGGAACGAAATATGACGCATGGTCCTCACTGAAGAGCAGCGATGGAAAAGCAAATTCTGAAAAGTTTAAGGTCGGACGAAATGATTAATTACTATTACCATTTTGATTAAATATTTAAACTGGTGAAATTGTTTTCTAAAGCGACATCACTCCTATGTCGTGCAAGGCTCAATCAAAGCCGGAGGCAAAACAAAGTATGACAAGGCCAGCAGCTCAACATCACGCTACAAACTATTTTTAGGAAAAATTGACATAATCAAGGACACGCCCGTTTCATCTTCAAAGGAAAAAATTGTCACACTTGCCACAGGTACCAGATTATTTTGCCCGCATAATTTATTTATCAACAATTATCTTTATTTAGGATATATATATAACAATATCATAATTAATATTCAATATACATACTTCCAATTATAAAATATTTTAGTGCGACGTGATATCAAGTCTAAACAATATGGCACGTTTGAGATGAAGAACTTAAAAATTAAGGACGGTGAACTGTACAGATACTGGGGATGTGAGCGGTGTCACAAAAAGGTATTTTGCGGTTTAAGTTATCAGCAAAAATCGCAGATTAAGATACATGGCTAAAAATCAAGAAAACATATTTAAATTGGACAGCTAATTTTAAATAATATACCCATACTTAACGCAGATATCCGATCCACCGAGCCAGAAGGGAACATATTTTTGTACCCAATGCAAAGTGAAGACAGGGGTCAAAGGAAGAACATGTGCAATTGCTCGGGTAATATTAGGACACTTATGAGACTCCCAGCGTTATAATAAAAATTAGTAATTTTAAAATTAGTTGGATGAAAATAACAAATATTATGTAATATTTTTTTCCTCATTAAGGCGTATAGAAAGTACAAGTGGAGGATGACCAAACGCGCAAGTTATATGATCTCGTCATTTATCACGACGAGGTCGCCAATATTTTCGGGGATCACATCCTAGAAGACATCTGTAATTCCTTCACTGATAATAAAGCTAAACAAGGATTTAAGGTCCTGATTGATGGAAAATTAAATGGCGACATTGAGCATCGCAGGGTAGGTTTTATACCTCCATAAATATCGTACTCATGTCGAGAGCGAAACACTAAAACATATATGATTACTACTCCTCTCCTCATTATTCCAAATATCAGCCGCCGTCCGCCTCAAGGGTTATTTTGAAGAAAATCCATTGGCTATCTCCTAAAATTAATACAATCCCAATTATCGATGAGGATATGTATCCGGATGCCGACGATGATGACGACAATGGGGAAGCAAGCCATAGACCACAAAGATTAAAGATTCCATCCAGAGCGGAAGATCCCAAGGATGCGAAGATAATTTGCAAAAATGTAAAAACATCGAAGACAATGCAATTACAAATATGGACCATGACGGCGACGTATCCGATTCAGAGAATGAGAATGGGAACCAAAGTGACAGTATCCCTATAGCAGGCACAAGTACAACTGATGAGATTGCAAACCGTCTTAAGGTAACCTAAATAACATATAATGTTAACCAGATCTACATACAGATACAACGCCGTTGCTAAATAGTTGATGGGTAACACAGATACCTTCATGAGACTTCCTAACGTTAATAAATTACGTATGTTTTTGTTAGGCTATGCGCATATCCGGAGCGTACGATCTGGCCGAACCAGGAAAAGACAACGGACACTATGGGCTCGCACTGATTATAAATATCAATTCCATTAAGGGTAAGCACCTCTGACTCTTCTCTTATCAATTTATCATATATCTTTGTCCTTTGATGATTTCCCAGGTCATCTATTACATCATCATTGATCATGTTTCATACTTGATGATTCATCAAATATTGGTGCGTGTTTATAAAATACATATCTATTATCTGGAGCAGGGGTAGGTGACGAAGACTGGCAGGAGCCAAGAACAGGGTCGCAAAAAGATGCCAACGCGCTGGAAAAGATCTTCACAGAGCTAAAGATAGATATCTTTAGAGGCAAAACCATTCAAAATCCGACACTTCAAGTAAACTATCTATATTCAAATTTAGTAATAGTTTCAGTTAATAACTTGAGTGGACTAATTTAAATTCTCTTGTCTTAGGATTTCCCAACGTTGTTGCAAAAATTTAAATCACAGTTAATTAAGGAGGCATATGGATCCTGTTTCGTTGTATATATGGGCCATGGACAACATAATTATGTGAAGCTTGGGTGTGGGAAAAGGATCAATGTTTATACCGACATAATGTGGGCATTTGCCGAAGAAAAGTTTGGTGGCTTTAGGAATCGACCAAAGATATTTATTTTCGAAGCTTGCCAAGGTGTTAAGGAAGGGCCGAAAAAATTTGAACTGCCCACCACTTCACCCATGGCTGATATGCTTTGGGTGACACCCTGCTTACCAGGTCAACCGGCAAGGAGGGGAAGAAGGCCAGGATCATATTTCATTCGGACACTTGTCAAATGCCTTAGAAAATACAAGGAGTTTGAATTATCTACGATTTTTAAAAGGGTGAGTAACTACGTCTACACATAAAAAATGTGCCTAAGAGACACTAAGAGTGATTCACCCTGTTATGCAGGTTGTGTAGTGAACACGGCAATTTTAATCAATATAAACCATTTGTTTTTAGATGCAAAAGGAAACAAAGGGGAAGCCATTAGTAGATGAAACGGGCAACCCCATATTCCAAATTCCCAACTATTTTCCTCGTCTGTTCGATGATTATTATTTTCCACTTGGACAATGATAGTAAGCAGAATTGTAGCAAAAGTGTAATTTGAAAGATAAAAACTAAATAAAATTTAATTAGCCCTTTAGTTATCCCTATAGCTTACTTTGTTCAATTTTCTTTTGGCTGCACCCAGCGAGCAATGATCAATCGAATTTACCTTAATATACTCAAAATCGATCAAAAACATTACATTGCATAAAAAGACAAAAAAGATACATATGAAACATGCACAATAGCCTCCTAAAAGCGAGAAGAGGAATTATCGATAAGATACGCTATACACAACTTGCCTCTGCTCCAGTTTTATTGTCACTATTGGAAGCTAATCAAACACAAAGTGATTTTCCATTATATTAATAGAAAACTCATCAGTCGAATTTGGCATACCAAATGCTGATAAAGTATAAAATATAAGAAGATAATAGAAGATGCCTATTTTATACAACCCATTCATTGCATATGAGTCACTGACGCAGTATGATTCATGGCCACATGACTTTTCTTTGTTCACTTTTGATGATACCATGAATATCGCACGATGTCAAATCATTAATTACTGCATTCCCTCGCATTTTGAAAAGGAATCCCTGAGCCAACAAAATAAATGTATGAATTTTGTATTTCCATACAGCTATTTTCATACGGAATTCACTCACCCTGGATTCACTCACCTCACCACCGCATTTGTTGACTGGAAATCGTATTCGTAACCTTGCCGAAGGCAATAAAACTAATCACAAAAACCAATCCAAAACATTAATTTTGAAATTTGAATTCATTTACCATCCAAATCGTATTTATTGCATGATTGTCATTTCTCAGTGATTCATGTCATATCTCGTAACCCTTAATTATTTTAAAATTTAGAAAAAAATACAGAATTTTATATACGTAAATGACTATTTCAAAGTATTAAGTAAGCAAATATAAGTATACATAATTTAATAATGTTCAAGTGTACTTAAACTGTTCCTTCCATGAAAACAGTTTGCATGCAAAATGCGAGCATGCGCGTCACTCTCTATCCCAAACCAAACAACCACCGACCAACATCAACCCATGCAATAACTGAGACAAAGAGAAAAGCCAACCGGCAAAAACATTGATAAAAAATTGAACCGCAACAGGTTGGCTGTGCTGCGGCAATATCCTTAGCATGCTATTATGTTGAGGGCTGACTACAAACCAAAGCACAAGAGAATCCTCGTCAAAACAAAACAAAACAAAATCATTTCATTTCTCACTAGCATTCCATACATTACATACAGACTACTCGCGTTGATAGACAACGACAATTTTATAAAATATGCAGTTCTCTAAAAAAATAATATAATATTTCTTTGAGTTTTTTCATAAAATGATTACTCAACTTTAATTTATAATAAATAAAGCTGTTTTTTTTTCTAAATAATAATCAAAGTAAGGAGCATCCATGTCATCTTAATCTGGCACAAGTAAAAGATCGATTATAGATTTAAGAATATCAATTTAAATATTAAATTTGGTGGGTTGTAATTTTATTTTATTTTATTGTAATCATTTCAAGCATAAATCTAATTTTTTGAAATATCTTATTCACAGAACTGATCAGGAGCAGACAAAACTAACTACATAGATCGCTTCGGTGTCCTCACTACTACTACCACAACGGAATAGGTTGTGCAGCGGATTACTGTTCGCCCAATTCAACTTTTCCTACTAACGAGAAAAAAAGGAAGTAAAACTAATTGTAAGCAAAGGAGGTTACATGATAATGGAAATAAATTTACGTCATTTATTAAAAATCATAGACAATGCCGGTTTCTTTTCCACTGACGATGGGCCAAATCAATTTTCTATTATCTCCAGAAAATCAAAATTAATAGTTTTAGTT
The DNA here is from genome assembly GCA_034700485.1 of Pseudosinella alba. Taxonomy (NCBI): domain Eukaryota; kingdom Metazoa; phylum Arthropoda; class Collembola; order Entomobryomorpha; family Entomobryidae; genus Pseudosinella; species Pseudosinella alba. The sequence continues at coordinate 2,696 of JAQIXQ010001984.1, read as the reverse complement.
CACAATCACATTTACTGGAGAAAATAGCATGGGTAAGGGCAAATTCTTGACATGGAAAAGGACGAAGAAAACCCCACCAGACATTAATGACATCGCCAGTATCGGGAATGGCTGGATGTAAGTGATTAAGCATACTTTTTTAGCAGCGTAATCCATTTCCCAAAATATTATAATATATTTTAATTCTTTTAGAAAGGAGAAGTTTAGCTTGGGAGTACTACGAAATGTTCGGAAATCTGGAGAAGCAGTATATTTCGAGTTTGAAATCAGAGGAGCAAAACCAACCCGTTACGAAGCATGGTCCTCAATGAAATCGGAAAATGGGAAGGAAAACATTGAAAAATTGGAGGTGAAATAAAAAATTGCTCGTATTTTTGTCTCCTTCATGTAATCAAGTAATGTCACTTTCTCTCGCCTTGTGTTATGTACTTTTCTTTGCAGGAGCATCACGCGTATGTCGTGGAAGGTCAGACTAGAGCCATGTGTAAAAGCTCAACGTATGACAGGTCAAGCAAATCAAATTCCCGCTACAAAATAATGTTAGGGAAGATCGAAATAATATCAAAGACTGCCGCCCCCTGGTCCAAGAGTAGAGTTTTGACACTTGCCACATGTAAGAAATAACTTTGTACAGAAACATTACTAACTTTTTAAAAGTTAATTTGGGTAATGTGACGGATAGCATCAGTAATTACGATATAATTATGAATTATTTTAGTGCGACGTGATTTCGAGTCCAACAAGTATGGCCAATTTGAGATGAAGAACTTAAAAATTACTGATGGTGACCTGTACAGATACTGGGGATGCGAACGGTGCTACAAAAAGGTACACAAAAGTGTAATACTTTCAGCGCAAACATTTGTTAAATTTACTTTACTTTACTAAAATGAATGTTGGAATTATTCAAATTAATTTGAATTTAAATGCCATGATTTTCATTTACCTGTTAAAGATATCAGATCCACCTAATCAATGGGGGAAATATTCATGCGGTCCGTGCAAGGTGAAGGACGTACTCAAAGGAAGAATTTGCACAATTGCTCGAGTAATAAACCGAATTTACAAAAATCTTATTTTACAACAGTTTAAAAATTATGAAACTTTATCTCACGATCAATGTCAGTTAGTTCCGAAAACAGCAATGAACTTATCGTTTAAAATATGTTTATGACATCATTTATTGATAGAACGTAGAAATTGGGGATGGGACTACTGGACAAAATGGGAAGCTATTTGGTCTCGTCATCTACCACGACGTGGTTGAATCCATTGTAGGGAAGCAAGTGCTGGAAGAGATTTGCAGTGCATTCTCCGATGTAGCAGCGAAACAAGGATTCCAGAAAATGATTGGAGGAACGTTCGACGCCCTCATTGTGCATCAAAAGATAGACTGTTGAGCTAAAGATACAATTTTAAATGCCAAGTTACGTTAGTTGTCATGTAATATACATAATAATATTTACGTGACCATATGTAGGCACCGCCCAAGTCAAACTTTGGGTCCACGGTTTTCTTGAAGAACGTGCGTTGGACATCCTCCCCAATTAACATTTCCCCAACTACAGATTCTGGGGCAAATTCGGTTAATGACGATGACCGCACTGCAGGAGCAAGTAATGGAAAGGCAGATTCTGATATCTTAACATTGGAAGATCTGGTAGATGGAAATATCATCTGCAAAGTCTGTAAAGACCTTGAGGACAAGGAAAGCGTGGATTTGGACTACGATGATGATGACACCTCCGACGCAAATGACGCACATCAAAATACAATCATGTTTAATCCAATGGATGCGACCGCAATTGTGAATCCATCCAACAATTTCCAAGCTGCATCAACAGCACCTCAAAGTTCAATTATGGACCAAGGCACAGAGAGTGATGAAGGAGTGGAAAGCGGGATCGATGAGACTTGCAGCCAACTTATCGTAACTTGTTTATCCGATTTTTTTAAAATTATGTTTTCCCAAATAATTTTACATTATTGTTAAGTATTACAAGCATATTATTTGGAATGTTGTCATTAGAACACGCATATATCTGGCGTATATCAACTTGGCGGATCGAGCGCTGGAAAGGGGCATTACGGACTCGCCATGATTATAAATATAAACTGCATTACGGATAGCGACCCACCAAAGCCAAGGACAGGCTCCCACAAGGATTGAAGGCGTTGGAGAAGCTTTTTCGAGAGCTCAACATTGATATCTTTCAAGAGGGCACCATTCACAATCCCACAGTTGACAACAATGCAAGTTAATTTATATTTAAGGATATTTATATTTACCAAAACAAACATAATTATTATATTCTGCCAATTTCTTATTGTGAAATCGTTCGTTATTTAAGGTCTTCAAAAGCGCCTTGCAAAAATTTAAGTCTGAGTTACTTGAGAAGGATTACAGATCCTGCTTCTTTGTGTATATGGGTCATGGTCAACTTAACTATGTCAAACTAGCGGATGGGAAAAGGGTCAATGTGTATAACGATATCATTTGGGAATTTGCTGAAGAAAATTTCACCCGATTTAGGAATAGGCCCAAGATCTTCATATTGGCAACCTGCCAAAATGTCCCGGATGGGTCGGAAGGATTCAAGATGGAAAATACGTCCCCTATGGGGGCATTGCAATATGATGTCATCAAAAAATCGCTATTTTTAGACCCCCCCTCCCCCCCACGTCATCACATTTTC
>JAQIXQ010001983.1:0-12078 GCA_034700485.1 Pseudosinella alba | reverse complement strand
TCATTAGAAAGCGCTTCGGATGGTGATTCCAAATATGCAAATTTCAGTGATATCGGTTAAACGGTTACTGAGAAAATGCAAATTCAAAAAATTCAAAAATCCATTATCGGTGTCTCAATGAGACAAAAAGACAATATCATAATATATGCAAATATTCCGACAGGGATTCCTGGGAACGACCACTTAATTATAATGTTTAAAAAGTGGTCACGTTCGGTGATGGAAACTACAAGTAATTTAGAATTTTTTAATCGCAACAATTTATCGAGTCCTACTTCTAAATGATAGAACATATGAAATTGTTCTTAAAGTTAAGCCAGTCAAAAGTTCAAATTGAATTGGACATTAACTTCTTCAACTTGTAATGGAGCAAGTTATCTTAATTGTGTTTGAACAGTTTATTTATTTACATATTTTTGTCGGTAATTAGAAACATGCAATAACCATTGCTGGTTAAATTCCCCTACTCTATTCAAGTACATTGACCACGAAACTACATAATTTATTACCAGTAATGTCTCGCTGGTTGCCAATCCACTATTAAATATTACCGGCCTACTTGGTATTACATATATATATCAAAAAGGAAATCAAATTTTACATGGGGATATGGAGCAGGTGACTTTTTTCTGATTTTTTTCAAAACTCGAGGTGATTTCGATTTTGTAGAGAATGGGGACCAGGTTCTCGTAGAATTTCGCACTCTATGAAAGAGGCCATGTAAAATCCCATAAGGAATCTCGAAAATTTTCAGAAAATGTTTTTTTTTTAAATAATCGTAAAATTGTCCATGGCATCCAGCCATTATATGCACAATCCTAATGTCTACCTAAGACGAATCTGCTGTGGGAATTTGGGCCTGATCCGTTCTTACATTTTGAACGTGTCCCCTCGTAAGCAGTAAATTACTTAAGCTACATATAAATTATTAACAAAGTGCTTAATGGCATATAAAGCGGCCACCGATTGGCTCATCCCAAACCCAACCATTTCCACCAAGAGCCCTACAAGCGCAAGTGTTAGGCCTCCCCACAGCAATGTGAATATCACGACAATGTTCCCAGCAAAGGAGGCGCTGGAGGGACCCTCCTCCGGCTTGCATGGCGAAGAAGATGGCAGTTGATTCGCATTTACACGCTTGATGATCGAAATCTTTTCCAAGAGACCAAGCCATCGGTCAATTATCCCGGAGGATTTGAACCACCCGAGTCGTACAATGACGAAGGAAGGGAGCCATCCCCGGAAGTGGAAAGTGATGAAATGTGAAGCATATTCCTCTCGTCCGAAGTGAGCTCCTTTCTCTTCTAGAATTTGTGCATAGCTTTTGGCCAACGTCCTGGGCAGAATTAGGGCTGTGTTATTGCATTCCTTCAAGGATCTGAATAGCTCCTCCTGTTCCAGCCTCATATACTTTGGGTTCATTTCTAGTTCCGGGTCAAGATCATGGTCAGCATCATCATCTTCTTGATAACGCTTGGCTGCTTCAACATACCATTCCCCAAGTGGGAGGAGGATATCTTTGGGATGCAGTCCGCTGTGAATGGACACGGCCTCTCGGATCCGCAACTCATCCTTCCCTTCGTAGAATACGTCTGTTGAGAGGCTTACCAGAACCTCAGAGGCCAAGTGGCTTGACCGTAGGCCTGGGATCTTGAACAGGAGGCCATGCTGCCCACTGCTTGTAATAGTTTTCCTGGCCTCACCATCCAGAAGGAGGTCCGGAGCTAGTGAAAAGCTACCCAAATTTGCTTCCTTGGTTCTTGTGTATATTGCAAAACTGTTGTCCACCAGCTCCTGCAATGTCTCGAATGGGGCGGACAGGATGGGGGCAACCAAGTTGTATACATTCGTATTCTTGTAACCATTGCTCAGGATGATCCCGCTTAATAGGAACAATCCAAGGAGTATGCGGACAGGATCATTTTGAAATGTGTCATCCGGAAAGGGGTTCCCTTGCTCCAGGAGCACCTTCCCCAGCGAGAACGCTTTGCCGAACCTCCCAACCTTGTTGGGGACAGCCAGCTCCCATCCCAATATCAGCGCCAGGAGGGTAACCAACAGCGCCATCCATATCTCAGTCTCATATGCATTCAGAAGCTCTCCAAAGGCGAGGGACTCCTTCATCCCTTCCCCGCAGCTAACAAAATGGAGTGAGCCGAAGGGCTCCGGGATGGAAAAGGGCAGATGGTGCTGGAGATTATAGCGGGAGGAAATGCGGAGCTTGGTTAGGTGCCATAAGTGGGAATTTTCTAATTTTGAAAAATTTCCAACTAATCTGTTCGACTCAACCTTATTTATGATCCTCCTATTCTCACAATATTCCCCACGGCGGCCAGTGCGATAAGTGTAGTTCCTCAGGATTTGGGTCAGCGCGTGGATCAAAACCAGGTATACCTCGTTCTGCTCTTCCTCCTCGTTCCATGAGGTGGGTTTGCACACACGATTGCCAAAATGTGGTATGTCCTTACAAGGGACACTCTCCTCTCTTCCCGCGTCAATCCTCCAGTAATGCATTTTCCCCTCCAAGTCATCCCTCAGGATACTGATCACCTCCTCAATTTCCAGTTCTAAGGGGACGTCAGTACCTGATAGGTAGACGGAGGATTCCACGCCCCGAAGAGAAATGTGTGGGAGGACATGTTGTATTGAGGAAATTTTTATTGCGGCGTGATGGTCATCATTTGACTTCATATTGACCATTGCAAGGAGAAACCTCGAGTTTGTGGCCAGCACTTCCGAGTCATCTTCTCCGGGCCGGACGGTTTCGCGAATCCAGTTGAGCTGAATCCTACTTCTAAGCTCAGGGGATAGCTCAGATTTCCCATAATCAGAGGGAACCACTGCAACCTTGAGCGTTGGAATTGGACCAGGTAAGGTTAGAGCAATGTCACCCATCTCAATTGCAGATTTTCTGCTTAGCCAACTCCCATAATACCAGATTGGGGGATGGGGGCCGAGCTCGAGCATACTTTTGGAAGGAGTTGGTGGAAACAACTCAACATGGATTTGGCAGTTCCATGGTTTGGAAAGTCGGGCAAAACGGGAAAAGTCGAGCATAGCGCAATATTCCGGGAACCACCCCAGCTCCTCCGACTGTGGGATTGTACCGTTGAATGGGAGGCATGAGGCGAGTATATCTGCACCAGAACGATTCTGGAGCTTATTTTCCAAAATCCAAACGGGACTGTCGAAGAAGATAGTCGAGTCGGAAATTCTAGCTGGAATTTGCTTTCGGATTATCACTGGCAGGTTGATCCCGGAGAATTGAACTCCAATGAAGTTTGTGATGACCACAAGGCATGGGCCTCGCTGGAGGAGATTCCAGTTTGAGAAATCAATGTTCCTTTGTTGGGGGTTCCCAGAGAGGGAAAATAGGGAGGCTGAGAGTCGCTCAACAAATGGGCTGCTTGTGGAAATTGTCACATGGGTGTCGAGGTAGTTGGATGGCCGTGGTTCTTCCGAGTTCGCAGTTGTAATGGTCCATTGAAGTATGAAACAATGTAAAAATCGGAGGAATAAAAATATAGCCATTTCCACTGCTGCAATTTCGTTAGACATTCGACATATGAATCATATGATATGATTCGTTTTTAGACTAACTTTTTTCGGAATTGCCTGGTGCGTTCTCGGCATATGACATGTCTATATGAAACTTTTTGGACGACGTGGACCAGTGGTAACCCAAATTCTTCGCTTACGACTCAAGTTCTAGTTAAAGGTGACTGACAGATTCAAATTAATTAAAGATTGAACAATATAAGAGCAATTTCTTTATGTTGACATTCATCAATCAATCAACCAATTATTTTGCATTTATTATAATTTACTAATTGCGTTACATATTCTACCAATAGACCATAGTCTGAAAAGATTTTGGAGGAATATCCAAATAAATTGTTCCTTTCTCCTCATCTTGAAACTCAACCTTGGCGTCGTAATCCAGTCTGGAAATCATATCCCAAAAAAATATAAAAAGATTCGAAATGTTACAAAATAATTTAACTATTTTTTTCAACTCTTAAAAAACACCTCACTTGTTCACAAAGACGACCACCATTCCTCCATCCGGCCTTTGGAAGGCTGTGGCCTTCAGGACAGCTGGGGTAATTGGAGACAACAGTGAAAACTCTTGTTCCAGCTCAACTCGGACCGACTCCGGGGGCACAAACTTGGACATGTGACCCATGGCGGAGTAAATGGGCTGTTTGTAAAATTCGTCATTATCCGGATCCACAATTATGGCTGCATCGGCTCTTAGCCCAGCCCAGTTTGGTCCACCCTCTTGATCCAGAGCAAGATTCCAGTCGATCCATCCCCCCACGAAACTGTTGGAGTCGCGTATGTTTGCATCCAAATAGGATCTCGCCCCGCTCCCAATTCCCCAGCGAGACCTTTTCCAGTTCCACTGGGGTGAAGCCCAGACAGGCCTCAGTCTGGATCAGGGTAGAAAAAACCTCGAGTTTTTTTGCTTTTTGTGCCTGCCTGCAGGCAAAAACCTGCAAAAACCTTACCTCAAAAACTTTTAATTGTAGAACATTTTAAATTTAGTTTATTTTTTAAATTACATTATGCGAAACCCAAAATTCGAATAAAAATTCGGTTTCTTCTTTAGTGCTCGTGTGCATCTTTGTAAGATATTGTGCCCGTATGTACATTTTTGGTTAGTCACATCCAAAGTTGCTCTATTGGCCTGAGTTATTTTTTCCCCAAGGATGAGCACCAGTTCGGAGGCGCAGCAGTTAAAGAGGGATATTCAGTTTTACGATATGGCTATAAATGGACTGTAATGTTGGACTACGAAATATACTCTGATCATAATGGATAACCGGCAAGGAATTCACAACAATGTTTTGAAAACAATCATTATAATATATATAACTTAATATTTTATGATTTCGAACATTGTTATTATATTCTGAATCGTTTGAAAATACAAATAGTCAGAAAACGATATGACCTACTGGAAATTATGGGGGCAATAACAAAAGGAAGAACTTTATTTCAACTTGAAAATCAAAATAAACACATTATTTTAATAAATATGAATTTTAATTAATTAACTTCGTAATAAATCTCCACGTCCATGTGTTTTTTTTTCGGTTGAATGACCCAAGCTGTTAATCGTACAAAATTCCCCGGATATATAGGTTGACCGTTGTTTGATTTGATATGTTGCTAATAAGATATGACTGCCCAAATTCCGATTTCAGATGCAACATCTTTGGGCTGGTCTGCACCCGGAGTCCCAAAAGACTGATCTGCGATCTAGACAGGTAGATTGATAAAAAATATTAGTTCAAAAAGGCTTAAAAAACCTTTCATATGTTTACAAAAGTCCATCTATGCATGGCTCTCTTATGTGTTTTACCTTTAGGACACTTCCCATACTTGCACTGGGCCTTTTTGCCTCCTTCAGCCTGATCCTGGCATGAAATAGCCTCGACTTGTTCTGTAAATAATTAAAACTTTAGTTTAATGGATCCATTTAGGTATTTTTTTTATCCATATCGGAAATTTTAACTGATGTTGCGTAATTCAGATATTTTTGGTTACTGACCCATGCTTCCGAGGAAGCCAAGAAGGGCCAGCACGCAGAAAGTCTGAATTGCAAGAAACTTCATGATGATGAGTGGCGATAAATTACAGTTGAGGAGGTGGGCTTTCTACAGGTGACAAGAGAACAGGACTCTTGGTTTGGGAAACGTTTTTACTTGAATGAATTTGTGATATCAAGGTCGGAGATTTTATATTATTGCTTGGGCTATATCACAGCGTATATGAGGATCATATCCGTTTTCAGATTGAACATGTTAGTTTATGGTAAATGTCATGAAAAGGAATTTTTGCGTAAGCAAAATTCATTACCTATAAGCAGTGGTTAAAGTAGAATTCATTAATGGGGAACTGAAAAAACTATCATTTCATTCAACCATGAATTAAGGTGTAAAACAGAACAAAACCGAACCAAAAATCCGGCGTCACAGATGATGTGTTTATAATATTAAGAAAGAGGAAATGGCATCAAAGGAATTATTTTTACGTCAGTCATCACATCATCATTCATTACGTTTGCATTTGCAGTTGATATAATAATTTTATTATTATTAGTCCGCTCACGTACTATTACATAAAAATTATTATATGCGTATGATAAAGTTTGTAATTATATATGATTTTTAATATGACCGCGTACCTTTTAAGTTTTATTTATTTGTAATAAGAAAACTAAAATGAGGCTACTTGATATGTAAAATGTTAGATTTCTTGATCACTGGTACTATGTGAAACTATTACTGCTAATTATGTTACGCCCAAGCTTATCGCATCTCGACGCTAAGTCCATATTTATTCATCAAAACTGTTGAGGAGTTGATATTGTCCGAGGAAAATTCTTTACATTTTTATAATGTCGCAAAAGCGAAAATGTCAATAAGGGCTCAAGCACTTTTGTAAATTGGCCCGATAGTTTAATTCTGTATTTGATGACTACAACTCAAGCATAGATACAAATTAATTTGTTTAAGCTCAAGAAAGGCCACACCTTTTTATTTCATGGAATCCGAGACATTAGCTATTTCCATCCATTTTATAAAATTGTTTAGCCCAAACAGTCCAACTCCTACATCGGTGCCATACATTCAAAATATGTGAAAACCATCCCTTGTTGCAAAAATGGAAGGGAAATTCATAATCAGAAAAATTCCAACGGAAATCGACTTGAAGCAATGTAAGGAGGATCCGATTGAAACCGGATTCAAATGGATGCTTTGGCTTGGTCGGGCAATTGGTGTCATTCCGGTCTCTGTGTCACTGGAAAAAGGAACAGGCATTGTTGACATTGGAGAATTTCGGTAAGTTTCTTGCTCGCCATTTCTGGATCTAAATTGGGTCATGAAATTTAATAACTGTAATTATATATGGAGGTGGCTGAGCTTCCCCTCAGTCCATAGCCTTTTCCTGATCACCATATCCCTAGCCATGTTCCTGCCCCAGCTTTGGGCATCCATTCAGAATTATGGGGATGCCCCAACCATCCTGGGTGAAATGGCAGGGTTCCACGATCCCATCTTCAGGGGCTCAATACTTGCCGTCTTCCTCTACTTTCGGTGGAGAGGAGGATGGGCCCTTCAGCATATCTTCCGTCGTTGGAGCGAAACGATGCACAAGCTGGGTTTAAATGGGAAGGATCCCTGCTTCCCACAATTTTGCTTGACAGTGACTGGCCTCTTCTTTGGAATGAATGCAGTGGAAAATATTTGCGGGGACTGCTACCTAATGGCAAATTACGGTATGAATATGAATGGCTAAACCTATCTGATTGAAAGATGTTCATTAATCTATTTTTGCAACTGTAGATGAGACTCACCCTGGTAGGGATGAGGGCATGTTACAAAAGCTATTCCGAATTGATACGGGCATATTGGCCAACTACCTCCCCCAAAAGTCAGTCCCGGTGTCCATCCTCCTCGTTGCCATCTACAGGGTGGGTTTTCTGGCTTGGAACTATTCCGACCTGTTCCTGATCATCATGTGCCGAGCAGTTTCCCACAAGTTCAGGGAAATTAATGATGATATGGATATGAGTCATGGACTCACTAATTGGGACACTCCGGGTTCCCCAAGAATGGAAATTATATGGATGGGGGTGAGGGAGAAGCTATTGGCCATGTGTGGGCTTGCGGAGGAGGTCACGAGCTTTGTGGCGCCGTTTGTGTTGACCTGCTACGTATTCAGCATTTGGTTCATAATGTTCATGGTGAGCATGCGTAAAGCAATTAAAATTTAACCATACTACTGTAATTTGAAATTTAATTTGAACTCTTGTAATTTAGTTGCTAACTCTTCTCAATGAATCTGGCGCAGTTGTCTACGCATTCATGTATGTGGCCATAGTCCACTACACGATGAGACTAGTTCTAGTGACCTACTACGCTGCTGGGGTGTACCATTCAACTGAATGCATACTAAAATCTTTGGAGCGTCATCCCTTATCAATGCTGTCCAAACGGCGTATCAGCTAGAGAGGATGTTGGCAAGACATCCGGTTGGGGTGACGATTTTTGGAACGGTCCCAATCACACGAGGGACCTTCATCTCCATCTTGAGTTTCCTCTTCTCAGCAGAAATTATATTGTTGCAGGCAATGTCCGCTAAGAAATAATTTGGGTGTAGGATTCCTAATTCGTAGCGAACTTTAGACAAGTAAGTGGTTTTGAAAATACATGGTTTGGGTAAGCACCAGTTTTACGATCGGATTGATGGGGAAAAATGGAAAATGAAAATTTATTTTGATCTCATTGTCGAAATATATAAAATGGAAACTTTTGATTTTCTTTTAGATTTAGAAATGTAATTATTAATTATTAATTCCCCAAAGTAGGCTGGATATGTGATGGTGATTGGGTCACCCCCAGGAGAAGATGGGCACCATTCTGCTTTCAAGCACAGCATTTTTCACCCGCTTTGCAACCCCCCTCAAAAAACACCGGGTTTTTATCTAGTTGAACAGAAAGATATCAAAAAATTATATCAGCACGTAAAAATACTACATTTTATAATTTGCAAAATCCACAGAATAATTCTTGTAAATTTTACCATCCTTGCACCCCTTCTTTCCTTTCGTGCACACGCCAGGAGCACCGTCACGGCCCGCTGATTGACAGGATTGAGCCTCAACTTGGTCTGCAAAAATTGACAAATTCGGATTACAATTAATTCCACCTAATTGAAATTATGTTTGGTATTATATTATGTACTAATTTACATTATGGTATTACTGTACTAACCCATGTTTCCGAGGATACCAATAAGGAGTAGCAGACAAAAAGTGAAAATTCCAAGGAACTGCATGATGATAAATGTGGATTTAATTGGGAGTATATTCACAGCTCGTAAAAAAAAGTAAAGTAAGTGGCGATAGTTCGGGAACTTTTTTAGAAGATGTTGTCGTTCTTGTTGGTACTGAGGTAGATCAATATAATAATAGCTTGCTATGCGAAATATTTGGTTTTGTGCAACTTACGTGATTGTTGATGTGACGCTGAGACGTTCGTGCGTAAGCAAAATAGTTTCCCCTGCAAACAAAGCATGTTTGGGAATGGATTGACATTCTTCCAAATGCGGGCCTGCATAAAGTTCCATGCCACAAGGTGGGAGCCGAGAAAGTGAGCATTTTTTTATTGAAAAATTATTTGCAACTATCCGAAGTTAATGTGCTGGGGACATAATAATATATGATTTGGTGTAACATATTGGCAATTTATTAAAGTTCCTACATAATTAGGAATCCCTTTCGGGAATTTTTTTGCAGCCCTGACATGATTATTACATTCGGGGAAAGATGAAATGCAAAGTGATATAAATGAGATAAAGTTGCAACAGTTGCAAAAAGTGACCCTAAATCAGCCATAACTTGGTGTCACTACCTACAGCCATTTTATGACAGCAGAGGAAAAAATTCCATTGTAATCTAGTAGTTGGTATTTTTCTTACGTGGGTCATACGTCATCCCCACTGTCTTTGTGCTTGATCGCTTCAAATCCAAATGCCAAACTCTTGTTTGTATACGCCTGAGTACAGATCATTATGCACGTAAAATATGTCCATTTGAAGGAAATGAGATGTCTATTTGAATTAAATTTTCCCTGTCATTCGATAAAAGGATTAAGATAAGCATAATCTGCAGTATATGTATGCGGACACAATTATATGTTGTAATCGTTTTATTCATTTCAGCTTGTTATTCATTTTGATTAAACTCACAACATGATTAACAAAATGCTGGTAATATTAATAGTATTTGTCCAGATTCAATAAAAGTACGTATGTTGATCTAGGATTGACATAAGGGACGGTTAAGAATGGTACAAGGATATGCATAAAAGTGTGAATTGGTGCTATGAGCATAATACACAATGCAACTGGATTCAGCAGTGCTATAGCCCCATCCTACTACAAGCGACGAGTCAACCTGAGTCTCAGTCTCATTCCACATGAACATGGAATCTTTTCGAGTTTCCTTTCCCGATGTCCAAAAATCTGAATAAATCATATCATATCATATTATGTAATTCAAAAACAAATTTATCTACCTTATGTCTTAAAATTTAAAAAAAAATGACTTACACTCTGAGCCAAAGCCTAACTCCGGCAACATTTTATTCAGCATATCAGCCTGCTCTTGGGTTTCTATTGAGGCTAGTTTCAGTCTGGCTTCGTGACAGTAGGCGGCAGATGCCGATCGATTCTAAGTCATATCATATTAGATCAAATTATAATCCATGTGTAAAATAACAATAATAATTCATTTGCTTCCGTGTAACAGGGAATCAATTTTTTTTGGCATACCAGGGTCTGATTAACATCCGCAAAGTATGACTTCCCATCCGCAACCCCAATAAACTGAAGTGACATGGGATGGTTGAACTCGCCTAAATAAATTAATTTAAATGTTTTAACAAAATATTATATGCTTGAATTAATTAATGAAAGAATTATATAGTACCGGTTGCTTCCTCTTCACCAACTACCACTGCAATAAATGTCAAGAATATAACATGACTAATTGCCACAGCAATTAACAGTTGAAACCTCGTCATTTTTTGAATTGGAAAAAATCAAGATATAGCTCACTCAGTCTAGCAGAGTAGACTAGTCACACTGTTAATTAATTAACTGAACGATTTCTTCGTGGAATGATTCCCCTTTTATATTCCATATGGGAAGGGTATTGTGAACTTGTAATCAAATAAGTCAAAACGTATTGTATTTCGACCTTCACATAATTGGGATGGGACTAACTAATTGAATATCGGTGTAAATACCAATGTGGTCGATATCATCATTTTATTTTGAGGAGTGGTTGTATATGCGAGACAGTGTGTCATTTGAGTTTGAGTTGAAGTAGTTTGTAGCTTGTCAGAGATTGATATTAGTTACATTTATAATCAATTATGTGTCGGTTAATTTATTTGGTATTGAGAAAGGTTTCATAATTTTTCACTCAATCATTACTCGACATTTTTGATAATATAATTGCTGTACAAGCCAAGCCAATTTAATTGCAGGCGATTCATTTGTCAATAAATATGTCAATAGCTAATGGAATCAGTCGCGTTTATTAAAATATGTGACACTTTATCTTACGAAGTGCGTACAAATAATGCTTTCATGTTTAATGTCATTTGGTATCACTTGATTAATATGTGACGTAAATGCCATCAGTGTAATGAATGACAATACGCAGAGTAATTTTTAAAAAAAGGAACATACATAATTAAGCTTGCCACTTTGGGGATTGTCAATTCAAGAAAACGATGTATTTCCCAGGTTGTATAAATCCCACCTTGTTAGAGATAAATACTAAATCACTGTCATCAATGTCAAGTTTATAATGGATTGATTGATTGATTGAGGTGGAAATTTCCATCTGCCTCTCACCCAAAAGTGACATTGTGCTAAATGACAATCGACAATTTAATACAGCGCAAAACAGGCAAACACGTAAACAACGTTGTTATGTGACCTTCTGTCACATTCTAATCAATCACATGTGTCAGCTAGAATTAAACCAATACGCCCTAAACTTACAAAATGTGCAAATAATTGTGGCTCCCCTCCTTGAATGGGATGTTATCACATCTCCACTTGGAGAATGGAGGAATTAATCTCGAATTGATATGATTTCTATTCACTCCAGCTAAAATTCTTTACTTCCTGTAGGCGGGTTATGAAGCCTCATATTCCACTAAGCACCATTTAAATTATTATCGACCAAAAGTTCCACCTTTCATAAATTTTGTTTCAGCTCCAATTATTTAAGCCTGTATAATTGTATAATAATACCGTCATATTTAAGTTAAATTTAATTGCAAGCTTCATCGTTTACTCAAGCTTTTCGTCAGTATTCATGGCATGGGCAATTCGTGCTAGAGCTAGATCCACCTAACATATTGTATAAATAAAATGTACATAATAATTTAATTACACTTCGGATTAGCTCCTTAATAACTTAACTAGCGACGAAATCCAAGTTAATACGCAGCTAAAAGTATCATTATGCTTTTAATCGGGTAATTT
>JAQIXQ010001982.1:0-12079 GCA_034700485.1 Pseudosinella alba | reverse complement strand
ATTAATTAAGGTGGTGTAATTTACTTAAAATTAGGTATGAATTTATGTTTCTTTCAAAATATTTTTGCTATCTGTAAGAGTTCCTAATATAGTTCCATTTATTTCTCCGTTTTAAATTGTAATTATTGTTGACGCAGATCACAACTTGCGTTTTAATTAACCTGACAAAATTTAGCCTATCTATTTATTGGCATGAAACTATTTAAAACGGAAATTTTATTTTCATATTAATATTTTCAAAGCTTAAATCCTACCCATTCAAGTAATCAATATCTCCTTTTCATCCTAACCTATATCTCCATTGTCGGTTCTTTCGTCACGCCATATTTTTTCATCAAACTAAAACTATTTATTTTTCTACCAAGTAGCACTTGAAGAATAATGAGTAAAGATATATAATATAACATTAACGATGAATACCTAAACCAATTCAATACACAGATATAATCTAAAACACGCAGAATTGGCAGAATATGATAATACATTTCTTCACCTTCTGGAATTATATATCACCTCTACGCCAAATTACTTGTCCAATTGTCCAGTGTCCAGTGGGTTGGAAATTGATCGTGCAAATAAAAAATTTTTTTTGACTAATACCCGATCGATTGGCATTGACACTTGAGTTTCCTGTCGATAACCATTTCGAACAAGTTGCTGAGCTGAGGGATGGCGTGAAATATTTGTATAACAATTTTACAGGCCAAGGTAAGGTATTCTTGGGCTAGTATTCAAGTATAAGTTTAAAATGAGCATATTATTTTTAAGAATTTGAACTTGTAATAGGTAACTTGTAAATTGCTAGCAAATTGAAGTGAGAGAGAAGTATAACATAAGTAATGACATAGGTTCGTTTATATATTTTCTAGTCATATCTTCTACTCCTTGTTTGCCCACTCTTGATAAGGAGTTTCAACTACTTCTAGATTGTTGGAGGAACTGCCTGGCCTGACCCAAAAAAAACTATTATTTTAAGTATGTCTTATTTCAAGACCTATCACCACGACATTTGTCAACTGACGTAAACCGTTTGTTCCTTCGTCATCAGAGTGAACTATTTTTATTTTTGGTAACATACAAAAAAAAATCAAGTCATGAATCAGGGAATGGAAATGCCAGCCATAGTAAATCAGCCATACCCGGGTCGTAAGATTTTAAACTCTTATATCATATCTTTCTAAATTAATATAAATAAATGTTAACCTAATTGGAAAGAATTTAATTCATGTATAATTTGCATTAACCTTGTTAGTTCCCGAGGATAAGCGTAAGGGCTCCATCGTGTCCACAATGCAGGAGGGTGTCATCATTGCTCCTCCGGGCATTAATGGCGTCCCAAATCCCCACTCGCCATCCTTCCCATTTCAACTTCGACATTTGGCCACGGTCGACAGGGTCCTAGTGAAGCAGAAGAAGGAGCTACTAGAAAGTATTTAATAACAGTATTTAATTTCAAACAAATAATTAAGTTGGCATTTTGGGGTAATAGAAGATTTTGGTTAAATTGTGTCCATATTTGTGTTTGAAGTTATCGCCAGCTTCGAGACAGAAAACAAATACGAAATCCTGAATGATCAAAATGAGCTCCTCTACAAGGTCAAGGAAAGCTCGGATTGCTGTTCCCGTCAGTGTTGCGGTCCCATGCGTCCCATGGTCGTCAACATTTTCGAACCGGATGGAACCCCAACAATGAAGCTAGATCGACCCTTTGCCTGTCAGGGCTTCTGTTGTCCTTGTTGCTTGCAGGCTATGACCATTCAGAATCCGGAAGGGGGAAATATGGGATTGATTGAAGAGAAATGGGATCTGTACCCCCAGCTCCATGTCATGAATGCTGATGGACAGGTTGAGTTCATTATCAAAGGGCCGTTTTGTCAGTGTTCTTGGACTTGTGGGGATGTGGAGTTTCCGGTACAATTACAAATTCTTCATTTTGGGTGATAAATATGATTTTTTTAAAATAGAATTCATTCTAATTTGGTTTGAAGATATTTGCCCCCGACGGGGTCACTGAATGCGGTTTGATCTCAAAGAAGTGGAGGGGGTTCCTTCATGAATATTTTACGGATGCAGATATCTTTGGAGTTCAGTTCCCTCCCGGGATCAATGTCATGCTGAAGGGCTTACTTGTTGGGGCAACGTTTTTGGTTGTAAGTTTGCAGCGAAATTATATGAAGGCTGGATGATTAATTTGGCAAATAATTGTACAGTCATTAATTTTGAATGTTTTTCAGGACTACATGTATTTTGAGCAGCCACAGCGTCGAAACTACTAATGGCCTTGTCGCGTTCCTTGTTAAAATGGAAGCAATTCATGTTGATAAAATGACCACATTATTATCCAGGCTTTTAATATGTCTAATGGAATGTATCTGAATGTTTATGAGTAATTCAAGCGTTGATTATTTGTTATTATTAATCACCTTTAACCACTGTGTTTGCATTAAGTCCTGTATGTTAGTAAATTAATGGGAATTAACTATTGGTCCTATTAAAATTTTGAAGTATGCTATGATGGGGAAAAAAGAGCATTCTGTCTGACGAAAATCGAAGGTGGGAAGCCGAATTAACCTGTGTCAGCTTGATTATCAACGCATATTAATTATAGTATGATTGCATGATTAAGTAGACCGGACTGTCATGAAGTTATTGTGTCAAGGTACGATGACGAATTTTAGTGATATGAGTCAATGAATGAAGTACAATAACGTTCATATTATGTCAAATTCTTAAAATAATTTTTTTATTTAATCTAGAAACAAATTAATTTTTGAAATTATACCACATTATAATATGAGACAAAATATTTAAATTAACAATTAAAAGTTAATAATACTTGGTAGTAAATAAATAAATACTCATACATTTTTTTGTAGAATAACGCACATACATTAATTTATGTAACTGTAAATTAATACAGAATGATATATGGCACATATATTAAAATATTTGCTTAAACTAATTTATCTACGTATATCTATATCTTAACCTATTTATTTCGTTTTTTGCTAAATCAGGATCATAATCCGAATTAGCCTAGTGTTGATACTGTCTGGAGAATGGAATGGAGAACTTGTCACAGTTGTCAATTTCGTGGATCTAGTAACGACAACAAAGTTCAAGGATACGGATCGCCACATTTAACATTTGCATATTTTCAGCGTGAATTCACAGTCGTTCCTGGATATGTTCGGGAATCAGTTGGCGTAATCAGAGCTCCTTGTGGAGATGGACAGGATTATCGGAATGGACCACTCCAGTGGCTAACAATGGATGTCGTCCCAAAGGATCTCGTCCCTAAGACCACACTCTTTGCTGGACACGGAGATGAAGACTCCAACGCGGGTCTGGACATTTGCACGCCATCCAGTGGTTATATTTCGACTATTAGAAACTGGATCCAGGATTGAGATCCCTATTCGTTTTCAGAGTAACGAGCGCCGACAGGAAATCATAAAAAGTGTTCGTGCAACAGATTTGGCTTATTTAAGCAGAGACGTATTTTTTTTTAACCGGAACCAACATACATTGTTAGTATCAGCTATCGGTGCATTTATCTTGTGATCCTCTAGCCCTAAACCCCGCTAGGTAGTCTCTAGCCAGGCTGCAAGCCCTCCTTATCCATTATAGATAATGGATTACTAGAAATCCGGGATTATAGCTTGCAACCTGATTTTGAACAAATAAATTCTTACAAAATCACCTTAGTTTTAATCCATATGGAAGATCATGTGAGTTTTGCTATTTGCCCAAATATGTTCAACATAACTCCTCCACAGACAAATATTTCATCTCAACAAACTAACAATGAGCGTCCCATAACTCATTTGCAACGTAGTAACTAATTTTGCACACAGGATCACTAACCTGCCTCACGAACTTTTTTTACACGAATTTTAGATTTAGTAAATTTTTGTTGTCCAAATGCTTAGCTGTTAGCACAGAATACGAGGCAAGCTGTGATGGCATCTTCCAGGGCCAGCATGCCCTGACCATCAAAACCAGGATAGTGGTCTACAGTACCGATCATCACAAACTTTTGTTATTGGAAGGTTATTTGGGAATACCTCCACATTTTCGTCTCCCCTAATAGCATTCGTCTATCGTAGTCTCGTTTCTAAACCGTAAAATTACCGATGGTGCAATTGAGTCTATGTTAACAAGTAATATAAAAAAAAAGATGCGATTTTTCATCATGCATGGTCCGAATATTATATTTATGGAACTATATCACTCTAGCATGCTTCAGCAATATTGTGTTACTTGATAATTTTATTTTTTCCCATTATTTTTTACATCTACAATTTGTGTTTGGTCATTTGAAGTTCAATCTGGGATTTGTGGGGAAAAGTCTGCCCACAATCGCAGTACTTTAAGGAGCGACTAGATGTCGTCAGTAGGGGCTGTCGATTCAATTTTACGCATTTATGTGTAATTGTTTTCGCATGTGTCATTGTTGTATCTATTTACGCATTTACTACTGATAAATATCTGGACTGAGCAGTTCACGGGACACATATAATATACTAACCCCGATGGATTGTAGTGATCGACAAAGTATGGACCTCGCCTGTAACTCAAGTGCAAATTTTAATATTTTTGGAGTCCCTGAGTAAATAATGTACATAAAGTACATTGTTTCCTACCCCATCTCACTACCCTCAACATAACTATGCAAGCAAGTTCGGGATATTCGCGAGTAAATTTCGACGGGAGCCCAAGCGAGGGATTTTTTTTGCACGTCTTCAACATCAAATTGGAAGGCGAAGATGAAAGCTTATTTTCAAAAGAGCATTAGCAAATTTTCTTTAAAGCGTGTGTGCAATCCGCGACAGAGATCAAAGAATGAAAAGAAGGAAAATTTAAACAATATGTTCCAGAATGGTCCAAATATTACATTTATGCAACCATAACATTCCAGCCTGTTTTACCAGTTTTCCATATTTTACTAAATATCAAACATAGTTTTTCTGTTTGTTTTTGTTCCAGTGTAAGCCCCAAAAATTCAAAACCAGCTATGAGGGCGATGATCATATTTTCATTACCGACATTGCCAATAATATTACTTCTCCTGGGTTTACCTTCGACATAATGAGGTTTGTTGGGAAGGAAATATGGTGACAGAAAAAGCCAAGACAATCTTTGCTGTAGTAAACACAACTAGGTAGTAATTGGAGCATGACACGAATATACCTGTTCCGGTCATGTCACGGATATTAACAGACAAAACATAACATGAGAATAAGGATCCAAAAGGTGAACAAGTAGGGATGTCGGTAGTTTCATTTACAACTCGACTGGGGATCTTCAATTAGGTCACAATTCCACCTTTCCCCATACGTACGTAATATGCTTTAATTCTCTGACATGTGGCTGCTGGTTGCTGCGTCACGCTCACCCTCTTTGAGTAGGAGTTGAAAGGAGTGAATTAATTGCTTCTTGGATTTTTACGAATGGATTTGCTTTCTCTGCACTAGGATGGTTTATGCTGTAAAAAACAATTGTAGGATTCCGATACGAGCCTGCGATATCCATCTCAAGTCTCATGTACGGCTTCGTCGAACATTTACGTGTTCAAAATTGGACTGCAATAACCAAATAGACCTGTTTGAGGTCCAACTAATCAAATAACTAAAAATATTTATCAAGGGTTTTAGATAACCTTAAAAGTTTGAAATATTAAGTTGAGGAACTGTTTCCAGGATTCAACATCAAATTAAAACGTCCGGATGAAAGTGTGTGGTGTCTTCTGTCTAGAGTCATTCTTACGTGTGAACGTCATATTCTCATATTACATGTATGGAACCACATCACTCGAGCATGATTTATCAGTTTAGCCATATATTTTACTAAATAGCAAACACATATTGGCCAACATAGCCATAATATAGTCCTCCTGTTGAGTTTATCAGTTGCCCCTGGTGCATGACAGGATATCAAGATCAACATATAATTTGCCAAAGGTAAGCTTTACGTAATCCTATTGCTGACATTTTAAAGCTGAGCTTCGAATGAGAAATTGAATGAACAGTTTTTTGTTCATCATCTCGTCAGCAATATTTCATATCAAATCAATCCAGTCACCCGGAATACTCAAGTAAATGTAATAATTTTCAAATTTATAACCAGGTGAATTCACTTTTTATTTCCGAACCCAGCAAAATGTTTCCCTAGCATTAGCAATGCCCAATCACCCATTTAAGCTATTAAACAACAATAACATACCATGCCATGTGAAGGTAAAGCGGGACGTTAAGAAAGTTCAAACCCCAAAATAGATTTCTTTTCAAATTAACTATTAATGCTAAATATCCGCCGTGACTAGATAGACTGTATTTATGGGAATATGTCATGTAAATCAAGCAGAATAAAAAATAGTTTGCAGAAAAATACAGTACTTCTTGAGTTAAGCTTCTCCAGTTCACATACATTGCGTGTGGAGAAAATATAGCGATTTGTATCTCGAACCGAACCAAAGGTTACGACTAATCTAATTGTAAGTGAAATGATGTATAGTTATGCACTTCTCATTTATCCAAATGCAAGTAAATCACAATGAACTTGTATCTCAACAAGGAATATTTCTAAAAGTTCCGTCTACCAAATTTTGTTTCTTGAAACGTGAGGTGGGAGGAAAGTAACTAGTCGTAAAACTTCTTGAGTCGAATTCTGGCTTTCCATCGCTGGTGCATTCTACCCGAATATCTACGAATAGCGCAGGTTGGGAGACAGTATGCAAGGATAGGCTGGTAAAAAAATTGACCCTTGACACCATTGATAAGCTAACCCTCAGCTAATAAGATCGCGTACACAGAGACGGACAAATAAGTGATACAGAGCTCGCTGTATTATATATAGCTGTGTAATAATTTGAGCATGGGACGGAGATTACCTGCTCAGCCCATGTATATATTAATAGACAACATACTAGTCGGTATTTTCCATTTTTAATTTGAAGGAGAATCTCAAATGCTTAGTGTCCTACCCCATTAGGAGGAAGCGGAGAGCCATGAACAAGAGAAGTTGGACACTTGAATTTGAGTGTCTAACTACAGACATCCCGGTTGGAGTCGGTCCCGAAGCCACAATCATGCTCCCACATTCATTCCGGGACATAGTTAAGATAAGGGCTGCTCTCAATGCGCAATCCTGGTTATCTTACATATTTCATCTCGCAATATCTCGCAAAATCCATATCTCGCATTTTAGTTGAGGAGAATGGTGACAAAAAAGCTACAGGAAAATTTGCTGTAGCTATTAGAATATTCGCTGTATTAACTGCAGTTAGATAATATCTAGTTATAGGAATTGGAACATGGCACGGATATATCTGTTCCGGTCATGATAATTAACCAACGAGCCAGTAAGTAGACTAGAAATGATTTCGGTAGTTTCATTTACAACTCAAATTGAGGAACTTTTCCATGAAAACCAAAAACATACCAAGTATGCACCCCTTAAAATTCACAACCAATATAATCACCAAAAACTAGTCAATTTTATAAGCCAGGCTTTTAGCTTTTCCAGTTCATGACCAAACATTACTTCAACAAGTTCTAAATGTAAGAAGATTATGTTAGTTTACTCCAAACAAAAATGTACAACTTTGCCAATTTTCAAATAACAACCGTTACATTTTACATGGCATATAATTTTTCGTACGAGACACTAAATAAGAAGCGTATATATAAAATGGGAATACCATTTGAACTAATTTATTATTGTTGCTTTATGTAATTACGTATACAGGTTAGAATAGTACATTTCGTTCTGCAATCTCATTTCATTTCCCTCAAAAATAATTACTTGCATCAGTAAGCCCATTTCAGACAGGAGCAACGGTAAATATCAAGCTCGGACAGGTCATGGGGTGCCACTAGTACATAGGAGATCTACTCGCCAACAGAGCACTACTATCGGATATCGAAGCTGTAGAAATCGTCACCCCTTCACAGGATGATGGCAATGTTCTAATTTAGATTTCCTTCCATTTCCAGGTCATCCCGAGGCCCGACGAGGACTTTGTGTCACGTATCCTCACGCATATCACCAAGTGAATCTCATCCGAGGACGCCATCGGATGAGAAGAAGTATAAATCGGACAAGTCATTGATATGTAAGGGTGACTATCCATTTACTCATAACATGTAAGTGAATAAATTTTATTGATCTAATTGACTGTACCTCATTCCACGTCAACCCAATCATAGTGTCCAAAATGAGCATGGGGAGGATTAAAAAACATTTTCTCAATTATGGTGAAGAATGATGCCTGTTTCGGTCATTTAGATTGCATGGAACCTCCTGCCTTCCCTAACCTCAATGGTACCTATTGTAATACCTTTAACCAAAAAAGCAACCGACACAACATAATATAAGGAAAAGGAACTGAAAAGCAGACAGATTGAGATGTCGATATTTTCAGTCTTAACTAATGCTAACTGTACGAATGATAGTGTACGCAACCATTAAACCCTGCATGGATTACACTCCCCCACAACGAAAAAGTCCACTATCCTGTCACTCTCAGCCACATTCAGCGATTCGAACAAGCATTTGATAACATGATTCGTCGCATGGAAAAATGAGTTGATCCAGAGTTCACCCCCTTCGACAACTTAATCGATGTTGAACGAGAATAATGTAGAATAAAGTCCCTGCAGAATTCCCTCCAAACAACGGCCCTCCCAGCTTGGAGTACCAAGCTACGATTTTCTCGACAGGCCTAAACATGATTTGACCATATTAATATTAAATAAAAAAAACCGTAGAGCGTAACTGGTATCATCATCCTCTCCCTAACGATGAAATAGAGCAGGGTGATAATGAAAGCATCAATGTCTCTCCGACCCCATCATCATCTGGGTCACCCCAACAAAATATTTTCATATTTTTTTGGATTTTTAAATTACCCAATAAATCATATAATTACATTTAATATGATTTAATGTAATGATTACAAAAACTTACCCCATTCCACTTTCCCGACACTTTCAAAAAATCATTTCTGGGAAGTAGCATGATTCCCATGCTGTGTGCAATGTCTACGAGGATAACCTGAATTCTTCCTGTTTTTGCAAAAGCTGGAAGATTTTTATTTGGAATGGGAAAAATCAGTTACTAACGATTTTGCACAACCGCCCTTACATTGCGACCCGGTAACATCTTCATCTTTGTATGTCACATGGAATTTGCCTTCGAACCGTCAACAACTTGACAACCATTCACTTTTAATGGCAGGAGCATGGCAGATCATAATATGGTGGCTGCATGAATGTGACATGATCATGGAGCAACTATATTTTCGATAATACGTTGTCATGTACATATTGTTGAAAATGGATATGGAATCTCCGACCAACGTACCTTTGTCAGTGAAGATGTATGATGAGTGCATGAAGTTAACAGAAGGATCAATTAAGTAAATGGTTATTATTTTTTTAAATATCCATTTTAAATATTCAGTTTACTTTCTCCAGCTAATATACGAACTTATTTACGACGATAGTACGATTATTTTGAAAGATTTTCCAGAATGTTGGTTTTTCAATATTATCAAGCAACCATAACCTTTATCGTCAGAAGTTTATCTGAGATCTCCTGTTGTCCTGTTCATCATGATACTCCACATGGACACAGAGTCATCATCACCATATTCCAAGTACAGCCGGACGCGAACAAAAAAAAACAATTCTCCTAATTAGATATATTTTGACAAGTTGCAGCCAGTATTCATGCTTATGGATTTCCTCCATATATCGGAGTGCAATGGTTGGAAAGTTGATTGGATATGGATAGCAAAGTAGATAACACGAGAGAACTAGAACAGCGTTCCATAAATCAACAATTTATAACGCAAAATGAAACACGAAAAAACGCGGCTTCGAAACGACAATCTCCTTTAGACCATTACGTAAAAGCTATTGTTGAAATTACATTTCTTTTTACAGCAAAAGAGAAAAATTGTCGTAAACGAGAGAGAGAACGGCTAATGAAGGTAGCTGAAAACAGAGCCGCCGGGATGAGCAAGTTGGAGATCCATTAGATTTGGATGTTTTGAAATCGTAGTGATTAGAACATGACACGAATATACCTGTTCCGGTCATGAATATATAAACAGACATGATATATGATGATGAGCAGGGCAACCCATGGAGCTTATACGGATCATAAAGCTTAATGCTACTTCCGCCTATGGGTTGCCACCTCGGATGAATAAGGACCAAAAATTACACATTTTTCACTAAATTTCGACCCAATTTAAAAAGCTTAAAAAGCTTATAAAGCTTAATTTGCCGACATAGAGCTTTGAAGCTTAATTGGAGCTTAATTTGGCAAAATCTAGCTTATTTTTCTAAAAATGGAGCTCATTTGTCGAAAAAAATTCCATTTTGTGTATTTTTTGACAAAATTTTAAACATTTTCCTGAAATTGACATTTTTAGATTGAATAATTATATGTTAATGCATTTCTCATAAATGAAATCGGTTATTATTGCTTCATTGCAATATATTTCCAGGTTTTTTGGTCTTTTGTACTAAACTCAGTACCTTCCAAAATTGTTCCAATTTTGCTCAATATGCTTAAAAATGCGTTAATTTTGATAAAGCTTAAAAAGCTTAATTTTTGAAACCTTGGAGCTTAAAACTCCAATTCTTGAAGCTTAATTTGGGTTGCCCTGATGATGAGGAGCCGATAGTGATAATGCGTATGATGCATCAACAACAATTGCCGTGGACTATTCTGATGACGAGATTGCCTCATATCATATTATTTATACTGTGACCCAATCCGGGTAGGTCATGAAAGCGGTTGCGAATGTAAATGAGTCATTGAAGCCGGTGACACCCGAGAGCTTTCATCCGGATCACGGAATTATCTTCCAATCCTGGCATTTGTTCCCCATCGAATCCGATGGCAATGAAATTTCCAATTGTTCCGTTATACAATTTGAGCTTTCACTATTTTTACAACGAATTATTATGATTTTGATGGATTGCACAATGTGTACAAGAATAACATCTAAAGTAAAAATACATATGCCCGTATTCCATATTATGAATTTTCTATAGTTGCAACTTGCAAGTAATGATCATTTATTTAGACTAGCATTTCATGATAATCAATTATCCTTGATTTGTAGCCGCTAACACGCCTCAACATTTAACCGCCTTCATCAGGATCAATAAACTCCATTACGGTTTGGACACAAAATCGTCCTAATAGGGATTAAGATATGGTAAATTCAGAATATTACTGTAGAGGTAGGAACACTCCGAATTGGCAAAATGGAATATGAATTTGAGAGAATTTGAAATAGATATATTATTAAATAGATGCGGACATACCTTGTAGGCATCGCATCTCGACGCAGTTAACTTAATACAGAAACCACTTTTTTTACGTATTTATATGCGCACAAGTGTAATTTTTAAGTTTCTCCAGAAAACGTGGTAATGCAGAAAGATGCATCGCGGCACAGCGCCAAGTGTTTGGACATACTCAAATTTCTTTGGGCTCCAAATTGTTTCAAAAGAAATATTTATTCTTAATGTAATTCAATAGCATCAAAACCTTACATTACTTGTGCGCTATTTTCAACTTTCTGTTCTTCTGATTTATCCCTTTATTCAGTTCACGGAGCATCACTTTGCAGAGTGCAAAAGCACATGAACTCGACCTGAACACGGAGTTTCAAGCCGTGACTGCACTTGTCGCGGCCACTCATCGACTTGAGCGATGTCAATTTTCTGACTTTATACCACTGTATTCTCGGTATACCACCATGTCTATATAGCTACCTTGAAGTGGCATTAGCAAAAAAATAATTAAGAAAGTTATGGGGTGTCATGCTAATTTTACAAAGTGCCCTCGTCTATATCACACAAAATGCTAAAACTAATTGTAAGGATAAATTCTGCTCGAAAGAATATTTGACTTGGCATTCTAGAGGCAAAGCACCCAACATCAGAATCACTGAAACACTTGAAACAAAAGCTTGCTCATGCTCGTAGTGCGAGTCTGGAGCCGGACAAAATTAGTCGAAGACGGGGAAGGGAAATACAATGGTTTAAATGTT
>JAQIXQ010001981.1:0-12082 GCA_034700485.1 Pseudosinella alba | reverse complement strand
AGATGGATTGCACAAGAGAGAGAAAGAGAGAGAAGAGAAATTCCGAGAATTTTATATTGCTATTCCTGAGTTTTAACAATATTACAATAATATTATATTTTTACTTTTGTTTGCGTTGCCGTTGAACTATTTTGTTAAAAAAGTATGATGGGGGTCGTCAGCGAGTTTGTTGTTGATTCAAATAAATACTGTCTTGCTTAAATACTATCTGCTTGGCTCAAATCTCACAAGCAGTTAAAGTTGAATCTGGATCTCAATACTCCCAACCCCAATCAGTGAATACTTCATCCACTTACTCCATCCAATCTCTATCACGTTATGTAAATGTGGATATGTTAAAAGTTATTAATCACGATCCTCACTTACTTGACAAGGCGAGAAGGTCAAAAGTGAAGGTGGAGTTGTGTGGGGACTGTGCCCATTTAAATAACACCTTTACCCAGAATTTGAAACAACTGGAGAAGTTGGAAATGGAGCTGGACTTTTCTCTTTGCCGTATTCGGGACAAATTGTTGGAAGCGGAGAAGCTGGGAAGGGCGGCGAATTTACAAAACAAGAATGATTCCGAGAGCACTGGCTCAAATTGTTTTAGTAACGGAGTGGAAAAACTGGAAATTATGAAGGCGCTTAGGAAAGATGTGATGGAGAAAAGTGAGTTCGAATTGAATTTATAACTATTTTCTAAAGCCAGTGTATTATTATTACTATTATTTATTTTCACGTTCCAAGTAGTAATACAATTAAAGGGAAAGTGACGGAATCTCACGAAGTGAGCTCTTCCTCCGCCCCCTAGTTTGAGTCACAAAGTTATTTTAACAGTTGTTTAATCGGTTCAATTGTTTCATTATTTTCGTAGAGGCAGGCTCATTTACTCTCGCGATCTAGATCTAACTGATATTAATGTTCTCGACAAAAAATAAGTGCAATTGCTATTACGACAACGGGGATGAGTCAAACCTCAAACATATATTTTTTTCGAAATTCTTCATATGTGGAAAACTTTAAATTATGAATTTTCTGCTATCACTTCTTTTGCTTATCTTGTTTATCATTCTAACAAATCTAGTTGAATCTGGTAATGCTCGCCAGACACAATTCTTATTTATTTTTTTACCAATTTTGCAAGTCTCATTTCAACTATGCTATTTATTTTCATTTATTCTTCCTGATGTAATTCTGTCTTAACGTTGTTGCAGTTAGTTTATTTAAAAATAATAGATAGATAGACAAAATGGTTTGTATTTCATTAGATATTATACAAAGTATAATTTAATTTATCTATTGTTTGGATTAATCCAGGTGTTAATTTTGTTTTATATATTTTTTCCAGCTTCTGACAAGTTAGCCCAAATCCCACCTCGGGTCTCCATTCCCAAACCTAATACAAGCAAGAAGAACAAGTTCCGTCACAGTTTCAGGAGCAGAATCAATCTTCAAACTGTGAAGTCAGTCTCAGTCTCGACCTCGCACGACGTCCAACCGACTGAGCAACTCCCCATGGATATCGCCAGCATCTTAATGTCGATGTCGCCACCACCGGTCCCAGTTCAAACCCCAACACCAAGTTCCGACATGACAGCTATAGCAAGTTCATGTTCATCCTTAATGCCAACCCTACAGACAAATGAAGACTACACTTGCAACATTTGCGGGATGACCTTCATGTTTCGCGGAAATCTTGAATACCATACCAAAATGGTTCACAATGTGACCATTCATTGCCCTGAACGGAGGAAGCCTGAATTAAATTTAAAAGCTAACAAATCGAAATGGAATTGCCGCCGTTGTAAAAAAGTGTTCTCCCGATATATGGACTTTCGGCAACACCAAACCTATGCACATTCCCATGTATGCAAACAGTGTGGCCTAATATTTGACACCAGGGGAAAGTTGAGGAATCACAGGCTCCTGGAACACCTCCGCAACGGGAGTGAAGAAGTGATTACACCTGACTATACCACAACCAGATTGTTTCCAGTATCCGGGGTTGGCCCCAATTTGGAGGGAGTTGAAACCACAATGGTGAAGATGGAGCCTGATCAGGAACATTTAACAGGATTGCAATTGCCATTCACGGACACCGGGATGGGGGAGAATAATATCCATGTCACTTCATCAAATCCTTACAATGAACCAAAACTAAAATGCGACATTTGTCATCTCATGGTGTCCGATATTTCCACGCATCTCTACACAACTCATTTTAGCCAATCAGGGAGCAGGTTGCTCCTGGATTGTTAGGTTTAGATGGAATATTGGATACTTTTATCATCAATAAACAAAAAGAAGCGGAAAAAATATATCTAAGATATCCTCATACAACTTATTTTTCTCTCTGGGATGTATTAAGTTCATTTATAATACAGATAATATAATTTATAATGACACATTTGATATTTTGCATTCATGTGTGACAAGAATTAAAGCCTACACTAGATGATCATTATTTTTACTCATATTTATAAATATTATTATTGCCCTTAGTTCATACCTCATTTATTGACCTTTATTGAGAACTTGGAACCCTGAAAATAAAATTCATGTACATAAGACAGTTACTTATAAATAAAGCTGTTGAGACGATTAAATTACAAAGGAAATGCAATATACAGTAGGTAAGGAAGTAGTAAGCGCTGGTACTCAATTAATTGCAATAAAAGATTTTTACAAGATTCAAAATCTCATCACATCTCATACCACATCAGTGTAGACGCAGCCGATGTACTTTTTTCTCCCTCCTCCCGTCCAAAAATACTTTTTTTCCAAGAGACAACTACTACTAATTTTAAATTGTGAATACGAACATGTTTATTAATCCACCCGCCTTATATTTTAAGGTCGGTTTAAGTCTCCATAATACTGTGGTGTGGTCTAATTAGACAACAGAAAGTGTTCCAAGATCTAGACCGTGTTGAGGAGATGTCAATTCTGTGAGCTGTTATTTCCCCCTTGGTGCAGGGACTCGTGAAATGAATGGTGCCTGTGTTATTGTTGTCGCTCTTTATCAACTTACGTACATATCTATCTCTACGCTATAATGTTGCATTTCTCACAGTTGCACACATCAGTCGCAAAACATCATAG
Source organism: Pseudosinella alba (assembly GCA_034700485.1). Classification (NCBI taxonomy): domain Eukaryota; kingdom Metazoa; phylum Arthropoda; class Collembola; order Entomobryomorpha; family Entomobryidae; genus Pseudosinella; species Pseudosinella alba. The sequence goes on along the minus strand of JAQIXQ010001981.1, from coordinate 8,998 downwards.
GCACGGACCATTACGAGAATGGGAAAACAGATGGACAGAAGAAGAATAGATATAGAGGGAGAAGAACTCTCCATAGTTTATTTTTACATTCATCAGGTAATATAATATTATACTGATACATTTGCTGTGGGTTAAACATAATGTTTAAAAATTATCATGGGGATCGTTAACGATTTCATTGTTGACTCAACACAACATTGTTTTCTCTGCTTGGTCGAACTCTCACAAACAGCCACGGAGCCTCCAGTTAAAATTGAATCCGGATCTCAATATTCCCAATCTCAATCATCTCAATCAGTGCCTTCCTCCTTCCTTCACTCCATCCAATATCTTTCACGCTATGTAAAATTGAACATGATAAAAGTTTTTAATCACGAGAACGATGACGATGTCGTCATTCCTCCTCACTTACTTGATAATGTGAAAAGGTCGAAATTGAAGGTGGAGCTCTGTGTGGATTGTGCCTCCTGGAATGAATCATTTTCAAATACTTGCCAACAACTGGAGAAGACAAGGATGGAAGTGCTCACGAAGCTAAACATTCTGTATGAAGTTATTAAGGTCAGCACCAAACATAACAAATGGGAAATGTTGGTCGACTCTGGGCAAATTAATTCAAATGACGATTTGAAGGAAAAGGTGAACATCGCGGACCGATTAAGAAATGATTTGAGTCAGAAATGTAAGGCGAACCAAGTAGCTAAACTTGGGGTAAATAATATTAAATATCCCACACAGGTATCTTTCTAATTTGCATTTAATCAACCCTCTAAATATATGCATTCTTATTTTCAGGTGAATCCATTTTGAGTAATGATTATCCTCGTGTAAAAATGCAGAAACTATCCCAGCAGGACATTCCAATCCAGCGACAACTATCACTATCACCAAGCTTAAACCAGAATATCAAGCTGGAGTTGGAAATTGAGAGCTCGATTGATGATGAAGACGAGGAAGGTGTTGCGGAGGACGGAGGAGGCCACAATATGGACTATTTGGACGACCCCGAACAGCGAGAAATTCCTCAAGCTTTGTTAAATATCGTAACGGAGTCAACCCCATCGACATCGGAGGCACATGACAACCTCGTTATCACAAGGGACTCGCCGCGAGTCACTCGCGTGTTTTCCAAAAAGTGCGCCATCAATGCCCATCTTGTCCCAAACAATTTTCCACCAGGGGCACATACAACAGGCACTACAAAACTAAACATGTTGGTATTCGTAGCCAGTGCACTAGCTGTTATAAACTATTTTCCTATAAACATGATCTAATCAAACATCACATGCAAAATGCTTGTCGTGGCCAAAGGGCCCCCGCCCCCACTTGCCACTGTTCACTATGTGGAAAGGGATGTTAAACTTTTTCCTAGTGTTTAGAGTTAAATATAATGTCAGCAAATTGTAAGTTTTGTAAGTACAAGCTTTTCTCATTGTGCCCCATTTTCTGTTAGTAAATTTCTCTAAAAATAAAATATATATTTATTGTAGAATGGTTCTTCTCTTTTTATAATCCAACTACCTATTACAATAATTCTAGTTGCATTTCATTTCATATGAAAGAACAGCATTTTGGGGATGTCAAGTCATGTCACATTTTCTTGCACAAGCTGCTCAACTCAAACTTCCTATATGTATGTACTTTGTTCTCCGATTACCAGCCCCATTAACAGCGATTAAAATATTTTCCTTTGCAAGCTTCTGAACTAAAACTTCATAGTAAGCATAATTTCAATTAAGTCCTATGCCGACGCATTGAGACAAAAAACAAATCTGAGAGACATCCCACTTCTGCGATATTATGATGCGAAAGCAAGGGTTATATGAAGAAACACAGGGTGACCGGGAGGAATAACAAAACCAGGTGTGAGCGAGCACAGATATACTTTTTCTGTCCACAATATCCGCATTTTCCAAGCTCCTACATTACGCACAAGGATTATTTTAGATTGAATAGAAGTACTACATTTTGTTAGATGTTTAGCCGCAAAATCAGAATGGAGTCGAGGAATAATTTGATTGTAAATTCAGGACGGTGTTTTCTCTGTGAGAGCAAGACCATAAATTTCCCCGTAGTTAAAGGAGAGCCCGACCAAAATACTTTTATTTAATAGTGATGCATATTATCATTATCATGTTCCAAACCAAACCAAACCCATGTTCAAGAATCAGACGAGGAGACTGCTTTGAGCTCTTTATTAAAGCCACAAACGATTTGTGGATTTATTAGGTTTTCCTAGAGACTCTCTGGAGAAATGTCCTCGCCCACGTGGCCGCTGGCTGCCGTGTCCTGTACGCTTGCCCTTTATCCACCCTTCATGCTTGTACTTTGTGTGTGTATTTGCTATTTGCTATAACTACGACATCTTTTCAAATCCTTTTGCTAAGCTTGGCTTGGGCAGTCGGATGGCTAAGGCTTTCAGCTTTACGCAGGCCATGAGATCGAATCCCGTCTTGGGTGAAAAAATTTTGCTTTTTCTGAAGTGATGAAGTCAAGTGCCAAACTTAAGAAAAACATAAGAACAGGGAGTACTTTAAATTTTAATTACAATTAAAGTTAATTAACTAATTAACTATAAATACACTCCTCTTTGGAGTTGAGGGCTAAAATTTAAAAGGAATATAGAATCGAGTATACTGAACAACTTAGGAACCGGAAGTACTTTAAATTTTAATTAGAATTGAAGTTAATTAAGAGAATTTTGTGGCTTTCTCTTAATTTTAATAAAATTTATTTTACATGCATGGACCAATAAAATGATGCGAAATGATGCGGGCTATTGCTGTTGCTGTTCATTATAGTTGACAATTAGCAACTAAAGCAGCAAAAATGAGCTTTAAGGATAGCTACCTGTTAACAGGTTCAGTTTAGCAAGCGAAAAACGACGATTTCAAATATGTGAATTTTATTTTTTGAAAAAGCAAAAAAAGCAACAAAAGCAACTATTTTTTTGGGAAAGCAACATCTTTTAGGAAATTTGAGAAATTATGCATCCAAAATTTAAATTTTTAGATAAAATAATAGCACTTGTTGGATTGAATTCGATTTTTTTTTTGCAAAATCCGGCAATCATTGCGTAAAATCGAACACTTTTTGCGTACTATCGTACACTTTTTGGATAGTATCTACCGCTTTTTGGTCGAATTATGTACTTTATGGGAAATATCTCACCACGTTTAAAAAATATTGGAATTTTTTTCAAGTTTTATGCAAAAATCTATCCAGAATTTGAAAAAGCAACAAAAGCAACTATTTTTTGGGAAAAGGGCGTAAAAAATTTCGGAAAAAGGGCAACTTTTTGTCAACTATACTGATTATGTATAATTTATTCATGATAAAATGTATTTATCATAAATAGAATTAAAGTTGTGGGAAATGCCCGATAAAACTCACTGTTAGTTGATATTGATATGATATATGAGCTTTATGATAGGGTGAGTTATTTTATAGTTCTAAAGAAATGGCGTGGAGAAATCCGAGCAAATCATGTTTTTATTTTAAGTATTTTATTGATCAAAAGTTGCAATATAAAATATAAGATAATGATGCTTTCTCCTACTTCAAATTCAACTTGAATGAATCCGCTCATTTTGAGTTTAGTCCTTCTCATGTCACATAGTCAATTGTCAAATATTTAATTATATTTATCATTGTCTTGCATATAAACTCAGTCAGAGCAATTATTCTTCTTATGTGTCATATCATATTCCGTTTCATCTAAAATCATCAAAAATGGGGATGTTTTCATTGTAAAAACACTTCATACTTTTGTAATCCACCAACGTAAATTTTCAGCAGCCACGTCATAAAATCATTTAGCGTGATAGGGATTAATAATTTGCAGGGAATTGGCCACAATTGTTATACTCATTAAATTTCATATCCTGCTACTCCATGTGAGTTTTTAGCAGCAGTTTAACTTGCTGAAATATTTTATGGTCAACTCGGATGGTCCATTTTTTATTTTTAAATCATGCAATTTTGCCATCATCTTCATCATAGATATCGTTCCATACATCACATATCATATCCTTTCAATACTTTCCTGAAATTCTCTTTACAAATCAATGTTGTTTCAAGGCGAGCGAGCGAGGACAGCTTACATCGTGCATCTACATGGTCAGAAAACCTTATCCGGTCATTACCGGATTTATATTTATAAGTCAAGCTTGTCTTGAAATATGTTATTGCTCTTAGAGAAACATCCTTGATTCCAAGAAGCAAATGAACCCTTTCTTAACCACAATTCACACCAAGAGCTCACAATATCAATTTACTGCAATGGCTTTTTACTTCATTTACAACTTGGACGTAGAGGAAAATTTCCATCCGTTTTACTAGTGCACCTGCTCATGGCATTGTATTTCGTATTGTGCTGTTACATGGTCTTAAGGGATTCAAGGGAATATAAAATGTGACTTGCGAACAAACATAGTTTATTAGTGCAGAGATGGACAGATGAATAGTGACCGATCGGTAGAATTTTACTGGGCAGGGATTAAGCCATCGCAGACAGTCATAAAATTCAGCATGTTCTTTCCTTATTCAAGGGGGAATTTTCGTGAACAGACAAAGGCGGCGACCCTACATGAAATCTTCAACCTCTTGAAAAAAGGGATTCTGGTAGCTAGATATGGGTTGTTGTTCTGCAAAAAGGATCGCAGACAGGGTAGGGAAATCGAGGGCAATGTCTGTCTTTCTATTTTTCTGTCCAAAAGGGTAAATCCCGTTTCCCAAGAAAAGCGCCAAATATTTTCTTCAGTTACTCTTTGGAGATTGTGGAGAATAGCTTTCTATAGCTGAGTTACCATTCTCTCCCATTCTTCCCTCAGTATCGTATTTATAAATCAGAAATAAATTCATGATGAGTGAGTGGTGGTGGTGGTTGTTTAGTCGAGCGTCGTTGTTGGCCATATTGTTTGCAAAATTTAATTGAAATTTAAGAAGAACCATCGTGATAATTAAGAAGCGTGTCCTATTTGAAATCTGACTTTAAATAGCCATCAATAGTTAAAGGTTCATGGAGGGATAAGCAAGCTTTATAAGGATGCAAAGGAGGGATGATGCATGTTGCATATATGGCGCAACCTCAGAATCAGGTCGGTAGCGCATCATCAATCCAATCTGACAAAATATAATTTTGATAGTTAATGGTTATAGCTTAATGGATAGTTAAATGGGAACATAAATTGAGTGCATAATTATATGAATATTGTTTGTTATTAATTCCAGACAGTTTTTATACGACTATCGACTACAACGCACAGGCTGCCGAATTTCATCGACGGGAAACCGAGAGGAAAGCTAAATAGTTCCCACAGGGAAGAGTAAGTCGTCATTTTAATAAATTTCGTTTTAATTTTTAATTGTGACGCTGAACGCCATGCTTTGAATTTTTTAGCGATTTGCTACATGAAGTGCTTCTGTTTATTTTTGTTCTAAACCAGGAAGAAATGTACATTTTACCCCAATCTTGATCATATTATACTACCGGAAGCTTCCGGAAGGCCGAAATCGCTGCCAGAATCCTGTAAAATTTTCATCCTCCGGCAGAACAAGGGAAATGAATTCTCAACAGGATACCACTCTTCCAGTTTTTCAGTTGGACACCGGTTGGATTTCATCCCTGGTCAAATAAAATGAATTCGTTGCATGAAGATCGAACCATGGATTCTGGAGAATGGTCAGTATCAGCATTACTGTTTTTAATCCGCTATACTAGTTAAACTAATTTACATTCTTGATTTAATTAAACTTGAGAATATTTTTTTCTCTCTGTAAGTCTCATAGTTTGGGCAATCCAACTAAATTTAGGTTTATTTGTTAATATTTTTAATTAGATTAGTTATTATGAGATGAGTTCTCTTCAGAATAGTTAAGCATTTCACTAGTAAATATTAAATAGCTTGGTATAGGTTACAAAAGCAGTTGAGCAATGATTCAGAATCACATTTAATTCGCCAGTTTTTGCATTGTCGAAAATTTAAAATACATCGTGGCCATAAAACATAATATATGGTTATGGCCCAGTTTTGAATAATTTGAACGCATTTTCATAGCTTTTCCTCTTCCTTCATCTTTTTTCCCAATTAAATTAACCATGCTCTGCGTCACTGTATATAAAAAAATACACAACCTTGTCAGCGCCCAGTAACCCATTCCATAAAACAAACTATCCCGATATTAAATGTTAGCATGAGATTAGTCACACACCTACGCCAAGGTGATAGTGATTCACTATTAGTGAAAAATGTATATCTCGTCATGTTCATAAACTTGAACTAGCAATTTCAAGAATGCAAGCACAAATATGGAAATCAGGGGGATTTTCGAAAGTCGATGTCCAACTATTCAGATTCCTCCCTATTAATCTCTATCCCGCATTTCTCTCAACATGATTGAATTCATGCTATTCAATTAATGCTATCAATATCTTCCAAGATCAATACTTCCATGTCATAGTCAATGATTTTAATCAATCTTAATCATCATTTTAATACGAGAAGGTTTACCCCTTTCTTTAGTGCTTCATAAAAGGAGCTCATTTAGGCAAATTTTTCGATATGCTTTTTTTTCATAATTAATGTAGTTTGGCTCATTTGTGTTTCTTAAATCGTACATGAACAATGAACGTGTACGCTGCATACTTTTTATGGTTCGCATATGAAGGCAATTTTATCCAATCCGGTAGCCATGAAATTGCAAAATTGCAAATTGCATATGAAAGGATCTTGTGAAGGTTTATGTGTATAATCTGAGAATTTTCCATTATTCTAATCACCATCCTGAACACTTCACGTTTATGCAATCATTTTTCCAACAAATAGGTATTGACAAAAGTGATTTCGTCTGGAGAATACTGTGTTTCCATTTGCTAACTTTATTCGTTATGATAAAAGGTACGTATCACTTGAATCATTGGTCCTCATGTTTCAGTTGTTCTCCAAAGTTAAAGAAATCCAGTTGTAAATAGGTTAGCGGTAAATCTATTTAATCCTTTCAACATTTATGGGTCATGGATCTTTTATGGGTGAGGTGAGGATCCCCTTTACTTGCAGTGCGTCCCAATGTGTTCTTTCGTCTCGCGAAGAATGTCTTCCATTTCCCTTTGAAAAATTTGAGCCCGGTTCTTAACAAGTGGAAATCGATGAGACTGGTAGAAAGTACCAATTGTAACAATGGCAGTGTTCGTTAAACTCTATTTGAGTAAAACAATTTTGTGGTATCCAGAAGAAGTTCCATCCAGCTTGAGGAAATATTTATTACCGACCAATATTTCCAAGGTATTGAATAAATAACTTAACAGTTCAAAAAACTCAAGATGTACGCTATCTGCACAATAAAAAAAGATACGTGGTTGTGACCAGGAAGGATTTCTGGCTGGAGCAAACTCTGGATTATTATTCCTCCTTCCCCTTTTTCCTTACGTTCGTAGTCGATTCTTCACTTTTCATCCATCTGTTTGTTAGTATTGGATAGATCAATATTAACTGGTGGAAAGATTAAAGTGCCCAATATAGTACTTAAATAATTTGGGCTTTGAATTATGGCTGAAGCAAATGACATTATGTGCTAAATGATAACACGTATGTTCCTAAATAATTAGCGTCTATTTTTTTTTGCGCAGCGATCCTCTTGTGTCAAATGTATGCCACAACAGGAATATTCTTGTATTGTATTGCCATATTTATTCAAGGACAAAGTACATAACATGTGGATAACATATTATTTTCATGAACATGTCCCTTTTGGGCGAGTAAACAAAAATTACTAATTCGATACTATCTTATACAATACTATATATTAACTTAATAATTACAAATATGCATCATAATATTAAAAATATATAAAATCTGATTCTCTTTTAGATATGACATATTGTCTAACTTTAAAATCAAAATCAATTGCAGTTTCACATTTCTTTATTTCGCTAGGTAATTTGTTCCATAAAATTATACCTCTGTAGAAGAAGCTTGACCTTCCGATACTGGATTGTATTCGTAGGGATAAGAAATTATTTTAAAGTTTTGATTCTCGATCACTTTCACGTTTCTTGAAGTTGTCAAAACATTCATTTAAAGTTGACGGTAGCCATATTTGCTTGAATACATAATTAAGAGTGTACACTTCAAGTCTTTCCTGACATAGTAGCCAATTTAGCTGCTCAAATTGATCTATTCTGCTAAGACGATGAATTTGCTTGGGACTAATTACCAATTTGGCTAATCTATGTAAAATATTATTAATGCGATTCAATTTAGTATCACACAAACATCCCCAAACTGGTAGACAGTAGTCAAGTTTACTTATCACTAATGATGTGCCAAAAATATGTCTCCAGCGGGCAGAAAAGTATTTTTTTATATCTGCTAATCATATACATTCTCGATGTCATTTCTTTACAAACTCTATCATAGTGTTCAGCATAAGATAGCTCAGTATTCAATATTAAACCCAGATATTCGAACTTCTCAACATGTTCTATTTCCTTATTATATAATTTAATTGATAAATTTGAGCTAGAATCAGTTTTTTGCATGAATGTCATACATTTTGTCTTAATAATATTTATCCTCATTTCATTCAACTTACACCATTCAGATAGTACTAATGAATCTTCTTGAAGCTTACTATTAATTTCACTCATGTCAGTTCCTGCTATATATAAAACTAAATCATCAGCGTAAAACAAAAACTGACAATGTTTGAATTGAATATCATTGAGATACATTGCAAAATTCAGCCCAGATAAGCTGCTTCCTTGTGGGGCACCTTGAGACATATTACATAATTTCGATTCTCTACTATTTTTTACCACAGAGATTTTACGATTTGTAAAATAAGAAGCCAGTAGTTTCAGTAGATTACCTCGGATTTTGTATTTGCCGAGTTTTTTAATTAAAATATCATGCTGAACTTTGTCAAAAGCCGATTCGAAGTCATAGAATATAGCCCCAGTCATTTTCTTGTTGTGTGCTGCGTTTTTGATGTCGTCCGT
>JAQIXQ010001980.1:0-12085 GCA_034700485.1 Pseudosinella alba | reverse complement strand
GGGCAGCTTTTGGGTGTCCTGTGCCCTAACCTCCTTCACTGCGCGGAGGAGCTCCAGAACTTCCAAGTCCATTCGGTTTTGGTTGGCAGTCACTTTGATGGACATCACGTGCGGAAAATGAGCGAGTAGTTCGATGTAGTGTACTCGCAGGCCGGTAAAATACCCATAACCCCTATCTGGAGAGTAGATAAGCTGCAGGGACTTCAGGTGGAGGTGCTCCCCGTGGACAGGATTAGGATTAGGTTCGTAATCTTCTTGCTCATCATCTTCATAATCATCTTCATCCTCAATACGCATTTCATGATTGTTCCACATCAAAAACCTACCGCCAACAGTGAAGTCTTGTAGGATCAGCGTCTTCAGATTGGGACAGGAGTGGATGATGACATTCATGAAGTGCTCAAGCTTGGCTGTGTTGCAGTTGTCCATCCTCAATTTAGTTATTTGGCTGCCGACCCCCTGCCAGAATCTGGTTACATCGGCGGCGGCGTCCCCTCCTTGGAATCTCCAACGCTCCAGACAAAATTGTCGATAAGGCTTGATGAGACAGTTTGTCCCACAGAAATCCATAAACTGGTCGAGTGACGTCCTTTCTTCATGGTTCAGACAATAATGTTCTTCGCCACGCCCACGCCTGAGGTCGCAGATCTTTACGGTTGCGTTGGAACGCCAAGTTGGTAGGGAGAGGTCACGCCAGGTCCGGCAGACAAGTCGGGATGTGGCCAGGGGCCCCGGTGGCATAAACTTGAACAGGTGCCCCAGGATCTGAAAATGAAATATATCAAAATATGTATATGAATATGACTGCTGGCCATCTTGGTAACATTAAGTAACTCAGCTTTAGCGACCCTTACCACTTGATCCATGAGAGGGTGGATCCTGCCCCCTGCATCCCATGCTCCATTTCCGCTTGAGCTTCCATCCGCATCATCAGTGGTTGTGCCACTGCTGGCTTGACCTCCACCAACGGCCCCAACAGCAACTGCACCGGTCCGGTCTCCATCTCTTCCTTGACCTGGCTGGGTTCCGGTTTCGGATGATCCGCCCGGAGACGAGGTAGTAGCGACCTCCCATCCTACTTCGATCTTCTTATCTCCTTCACCTTCCATTTTAAAGTGGGATAAGCTGTTCGATAACAATCCACAAGCAAGCAGGACCTGCGGAATCTACACAATCACAATAGAACATCATAATTATCAATAGTCATTGATTACGCTAGCTTCAAGATCACTTTTGTGACAATACTGACAATCAAACTTTTATGATAACCCCTAAAATAATTTACTTTTTTACTCACTCTCAACTCTTCAACGTAGACACTCAATAAACAATTAATTAAACGCTCCGAAAAAGAACAAGACGGGTTAACTAATTATGACTGAATTCAATTAACTTTAAACTACATAAATCTGTCCAAGACACACGTTAAAAAAATACTATTTTTCCTAATTAACCTTTGCTCCCAAACACAATTCCAAGAAAAATGTGCCGGCTGGCAATTAATTAAAATTAAACTTGGTCCTAGACCACTACTTGAGATGTTGCCTGGCTCATCTAAAAAAATCTACTGCACTCAAGTTCAGGCTTGTTCCCTTCCTCTCTCTGACTCTCTCTTCTCTCTTTTTCTCCTTCACCAGCTCGAGTCAGTCAAATCTGCAGGATCTTCAACGACTTCAAACCAATCTTGCGTTTTTATATTTTCCATTTGTCTCAAGTTGCCCCGAAACCAATTCTCGAAATGAACTCATTTTTTTGTCTTTGTTGTTTGGCTGGGCTTTTGTTAATCGGAATTTGGGATGCATTAATGCTGTATGCAGAAACTTTGTTTTTAAAAATGATCCACCCAACAAGATATAAAAATTCAAAATTAATTTAATTAATTAATTAAATTTGAATATGGATAATTTTATAATTTAATTACGATTTATGATAATAAATATAATTGGTTGTCGGTTCAGAGGTTGAGGAGATGGTTTCATACGTGGGCGGATATCTCATCCGATTTCTGTCTTATTTCGAGTGACCCCGATCGACGGGAAAAAGGATCCGCCTGGGGATGAAGCCAAGGTCACTTATTCTGTGACGACGATGCTATAATTCTGGAGGCCAGGACGCATCAAATCCCTACCATCATCCAGTCATCATTACACTGTTGGATAAAAAAATATTTCAAATGTAATTATAGCCGTTGCCAAGTACTTCGGTTTCTTTTAGTTGCATTTAGCTGTTAGTGTTTAATTACGGCATTCCGTGGTTTGTCATATAATGAGTAGTTAATCTGGCAAGTCCCAAAACTGGGCGCCTAAATAAAGATGTTCACGTATTAAACTAATTGTATTGAGAGATTTGAAAAACATGATGTGTGGGTTTATATATATGTTGAGGTAAAAGCATATTTAGATATTTGGAACGTCCAATTCTAAAGTATGGTTTAGCAGCACCAGCACCGGTAATTATATGCAGGTCATACTTTGCTACAAGAAGGTGAATTGGACAATTCCTCATATTATTATGTAATTGAAATGTTTGGAATCCCCTCATTCGTCTTCATAATCATCCATGCGAGGCTGATTGTGGTATCACTTGAGTTGGCTTTTGTCTGGCAAGGATTAACTGCAAGATAAATAGGGAAACACTTATTGCAATGCATATTGTATTACTATGTCCGAAGTAAATTGGAAAGGAAACGATTGAGAACTGCCCCTTCGGCCCTACAATCCGATTTCCCAGTGGAATCACGGAAAAGGGATATATAGGCACATTCGTCCTTTATCTATGCAAATACGAGCCATCCATTCGAACAAGTTGTTTCCTTCTATTCCATGTGAAAAGTGCTTAAATCGGGAAGAAATTGCATTACTCGATCCCACCTTTGAAAATGGACACAAATAATCTAATAGTGGACCTTTGTAAGATAACGCTTCATTCTTCCCGGAATTCGCTTTTGTTGGTGTTCATCAGAGAACCAACAGTAGTGGAAACATTTGGTTCCACTTGATAATTTAACACTAATATGACTGGGTTGGCCGTGGTGAAGCTTGGCCAATATGTTGACCAAATACACAAGTCGGAACGTCGAAAGGTTTTATAATTACTTCCATCCGAGTTTCCGTTGTTAGTTGGCTTTCACCAGCATTTAATAAAATGTTTGCGATGACGATATGGTGCCCTAATTTTATTTTCGAACATTTTTGTTCCTATTATAATACGGACTTGAATACAGTATTGAAGTGTACTTGAATTACTTATGTAATTGGTTATGTGATATATTGAAGGGGCACTTGCCAAAATCTACATAACGAACTATCCAATACTAATAGAAAATGCACGAAATTGTTAATTGCACAAAAATGGAAAAATACACGTATGTATAAATTTGGCTATACGATTGGAAATTGTTGGGAAGCCCTTATACGCAGTGTATATCGAAGAAAGCAGACATTTTGATCAAACTCGTTTTTCAGTCAAGTCAAAGTCAAGACGAACTAACATAAACTGTTGCCCATGACTATATCGACAATTCAGGTGTTGGCACGTCTTATATGTTCCCACGGCATGGCCTCACAATTTAAAAGTCAACTCGAATTAAGTCATGACAGCATCCCGATTTTAACACCTTCAAACAATCCTGAGCTGAACTGGTTCTCAGATCATATATTTTCCAACTGGAACAGTTCATTCATTCCTTGTCATATTTAATTTTAGTGAGAGGTATAATTATTTGGGTGATGAGCGCTGATTGTAACCGGCATCGTATCAAATTCAGATACCCTCCACGTATTCCTAAGCCGCATTTCTAATGCTAATTGCGATGAGGGTTAAGTAAGATTTAACCTTGAAGACATTCTCCATTAATAGTATCTTGCGCACATGATCTTCGATCCCTAATGTTCACATCACGTAATTTTGTGTATTTTGTGCCAGGTTAGATAAAATTGATTTGCGCAAGCAAATTATTAGTTCGTCTGTCGCAGGATCTGCTTTGCACACATCAATAAAATTGAACAATGGATTCATTGCTAAAAAATGACGTCCAACATAATTAACGTGGTTGACTTGACGCATGACGGAGGACACGCGTGTGTGGCCCATAGCTGGTTGGGAATTATCATTTGGAATACACGCCACGCCATTTCTAACCACTAGTCATGCAACGTCTAACGACAAACAATAAATATATGCCAAATCCCACTCACGGGCCCCAGCAATCCTATTGTTGTTCTTTCTCTGTCTCTGAGCAGTTGATTTTGATATTTCAATTCTTGTCTTAATCCCCAACTAGGATCTACTTGAAGCGTTTTGACCAATCAACTCTTAATTATTCTTCTATCTATAATTATTACCCATTTCTTTTTAACAAATACTTACAAGGAGGGTCTGCGAATCGATACGCACCAAATGCGATTAAATTAGTGGATTTATACTAATTCGACCATGCTGAAAACGATGGTAATATTCATTTTCCCGCGTGGGCTACTATTTTTCCGTTATGGGGCTACAAAAATGGGAATAATTTCAAATAATCTTACCAAACTGTCTAAATTGATTCAGTTCGTCCATAAAAACATTTTTTTGGTATTCTACAATACATATATTGCGGAAAGGTCGAGTTTTCTCGGCTTTATATGCGTATCTCGACAAAAATTGTGTAATTTAGTGGTTATTTGCGGTATTAGTTGAGCCCACGCGGGAAAACGAATATCACCATAGTTTTTAGCATGGCCGAATTAGTATAATTCGACTAATTTAGTCACATTTGGGGCGTATCGATTGGGAGACCTTCCTTGTTAGTAATCTACGTTGCGACGAACTACTTCTATATCTCAACATTATCTTGTTCCAAATCGCAGCACAAGGAAATCATGGCTTGCTCAAAGATCGTCATGTTCTGGGCGATGCTTTTCGTTGTTGGACTGTTGGGGGTGGTCAAGGGGAAGGAATGGCCGACTTCGGAAGATGTACACAGGATATTGGATTTGGGCGTGCTGAAATGCAAGGACAATACAACTGTCGACAAACAATGTGCACACTTTGATAGATCTCAGTGGGGAGGACGAGATCGGCGATTTAATTTTCACATATTTCGAAATAGATGCGAGTGGAAATATGTGAACAATAAACTATATGGTAAGCATGGGTAAACCACATACTTACCATACCATAAACTTACACCTCAAAACAAAACATAGCTAAGATTGGAAAGTGAAATTAAACGTATACATGATAATAAAATAATATTTTGTTCTGAGTTTAGAAGCTTTCAGCGGGGTCAAAAGAGATGGAGAACACAGAAAGGAGAAGATGATGGCTTTTTTGAAGCATTTCATATTTTGGCTTGCAAAGGGCCTTGCGATCGCTGCAATGATGACGACTGCAAGTATCATTGCGCCGGTTAGTTCCGTGCAACGTATTTGCATCTTTAAAAATGTGGATGATAATGTTAATCTGTTACTTCCATTTACTCAAGTTTACATTAAAATTGTTCTTTTGCAATAATAATATTTGAATGTGGAATAAAATTGGTTTGACCACTAATTAATCCGAATTCATCCGACGAATGTAGCAAGATACAATTAAAAAGGCGAATGACTCTGTGCACTGCCTTTCCAACGGAAATATGATATAATTTATGTCCCTCGCAGTCGCGATGAAAAAAAGTGAAACCGCAACGACTAATGGGACCGAAAAAGTAGATCTGACCAAGAAGTTTTCCATAATTGACAAGGAATTGTATTTAGGCAAGCTCACCCACTATTTCCAGTAGCTTACAAGGAGAGTAGGCGACTCGATACACCCACAAATTGAATGGAATTGATAGATTTATACTAATCCACATGCTGAAAACGATGGTGGTGTTAATTTTTTTGCATGGGCTAAACAGATACCCCAAATAATCACCAAGTTATATAATTTTGGTCGAGATACGCTTATGGAGCTGGATAAACCCGACGTTTTCGCGATTTATGTGATGTAAAATATCGGAAAATAGTTTTTAAGGACAGATGCGTTTAAACGTTTAAACAGTTGTCATATCTCAACCGGTGCATTACTTTATGCCCCAATACTGGACGACTAAATAAAAACGTTCACGTACGTATAGTAATAAACTAATTTTGTTTAGTGATTTGAAAACGTTTTGTTGGGTTTATAAATAATATATAAGGGGGTTGATGTGAAAGTATATTATTTGGAGTTTAGAACGTATCTACAGTTCTATGATCTAGCAGCAATGATATATATCATATTTTTGGTTACAAGCAAATTGGACAACTCTTGTAAAATGTAGGAGTCACTTGTTGTCTTTTGTTTGGCGCTAATATGGCTGAATTGGTGAAACTTGTGGCATTCTGTTTACCAAATATGCAAGTCGAAAGTTTTTTTTTATAATTCTTTCCATCTGAGTTTCCGTTGTTAGTTGGCTTTCACTAGTAATTTAATAATATGTTTACGATATGGTGCCCCAATTTTATTTTTGAACATTTTTGTTCCTATTATAATACGGACTTGAATACAGTATTGAAGTGTACTTGAATTACTTAATTGGTTATGTGATATTTTGAAGGGGCACTTGCGAAAATGTACGTAACGAACTATCCAATACTTATAAAAAAAATGCACCAAATTGCTAATTGCATTAAAATGGACAAATACACGTACGTGTAAATGTACGAGTAGATACGACTGGAAATCGGTTGGAAGCCATTCTACGGAGTTCATATTGAAGAAAGCAAACATTTTGATCAAACTTGTTTTCTTATTCCCTATATTATTCTGCAAAGAAGGAAACCACGACTAACGTTCATAAAATGTTGGCCATCAATATAACGACGATTCAGGTATTCGTCCTCTTCCTGTGTTCCCACGGCAGGGCCTCACAATTTAACAGCCAACTCGAGTTTAGTCCCGACAGCATCTCGATTCTCACTCCTTCAAACAATCAGGAGCTGAAATGGTTCTCAGATTATATATTTTCCAACTGGAATAAAAACTTGGGATCTAACGTCGATTTCACGAGCTGGAGCCTTCTCCAAAAGGGGACTTGTCTTGTGATCATCTCCAACTTCATTGGCATCCATCTCGTGGGAATAAATCAACCAGTGCTGATCAGAAAGCCAGTCCCTGCAGTAATCTTGGATTCGCTTGTGCCAACCCCAGAGCTGACATGGGTACTGGAGCCAACTGCCAAAAATATAAATCATTCAGCAGAACTCCATGCAGCCTGTTTCCCATATAATGGGAACCGACCTACTCCTGGGAAAGGATGCTGGTATCCCCATCATTGTGCAAATATAGACTATTTTCAATTTTCGTTGAGGATCAAGCCATGGAATTGTCAAATCCATATTGATGTGTTTTCTCCTATCCTGTCTTGGAATCTGGGTAACACAGTCCTTTTACTTGAGGGCCGGCTTGGTCTGAAATATCTGGGAGGGAATATGAACTCCTACTCCCATGTTTGGTATTATGGAAGAAGGTTGTCCAGAAACAATTCGGACAGTGATTTCAATAAACTTTTACCAAGCCAATTACCAACATTGAAGGTAGCTGTTGTGTCAGGCCGGACTGTCACTAATAGGTCAAACTCGTATATGCTACTGCAGTGGATCAAATACTCTGTTCAGCTTCATGCACATGGTACTGGATTTCAAGAATTGACGGAAGCGGCAAACAATTTCGGTTTCATACTAGCAGAAGTAATGACAGAAAGCGATATTGTCGGTGCTTCGCTGAAAACCAACTTCATGGGAAACCTCATCCCACACATTTGCCTTGATTGCGGAGAACGGGAGTTCAGGTCTCTAAAAATTGTTAATATGTCCATTCAACTGGAGCTCGAGGAGGTTGTTAAATTTCTAAGAGGCAACTGGGCTGGGTAAATATATGGCTGGAAAATAAATGGGGAATGGGATGAGATTAGAAGACAAGTTTCCAGTTGCACAGACCATTTGTCCGAACCAGATGGAATGTCAAAAATGTTGAACATTTTACC
Source organism: Pseudosinella alba (assembly GCA_034700485.1). NCBI lineage: Eukaryota > Metazoa > Arthropoda > Collembola > Entomobryomorpha > Entomobryidae > Pseudosinella > Pseudosinella alba. The sequence goes on along the minus strand of JAQIXQ010001980.1, from coordinate 4,095 downwards.
TGACACGAATGACATGATTTCACAGGTAATCCTGCACCAGTGGATAAGTATCTTGTTAAACCACACACATATTAAATATGACTCCAAGCGAAGCATGGAATTATGCGTGAATGGAAGAATCTGGGTACATGGGCCGAGTGAAACCTTTTGGAAGAAGTATGTCCTCAGTGGAGTTACATTTGAATTCACCCACGGCTCCCGGCTCAATCTGCAGTACCATCTTCCATTCGGGATTGTGGACCCATTCAGTGGATTTCGCTGGGTCAGTTGTGGGATCAGAGGGATGGAGTCCCTGGCATTTGATCAACTTGTAAATGTGTACGATCCTGCGGTATGGGGAGCCATACTAACTTGTCTGTTGGCAATGCTGTTGGCATGGGAGATGCTTGTCATTGATGACCATGTTGGGAAATTCCGCAAGGCATTTTCACTGATTGTTGCACTGCTTGAGCAAGGGGGTCAGTTTCCGGGGATATCTTTGCGAAGCGATTCAATTCGGATACTGCTTGGAATATTCATTTTGACTGGGATTGTACTCAGCAATGGCTACAAAAACACGAACGTGTATAACATGGTCGCCCCGCTGAAAGCCCTGCCATACGAGAACCTCGAGCAGTTGGTGAGTGACAACTTTGTGATTTACACGAAATCAAGTAGCAAGAAATCTCTACTTTATACTCGTGACCTTCACCGACTCCAAGAAGATAATGGGAGCACTCTAAGTTTCAAGAAGCATTACAAACAAAAAACGTACCAAACATCCGAATTGTATTACGTCATGTCCGAATTGGAGGAACTCATGCAAAGGAAAGTAGATGCTGAGGCCCGATACGAAAGCAGAGATGAACTGCGAATGCTCGAATTAGCATATAATAGCAGTGAGCTCAATCCCGGAGATTTCTTTGGAGCTGCTGCAGACTGGTATGATAAATACCCGAAAGAATGGAAGATTCTGTATGACAATCAAATCAGGTGGGTGCTATTGTCCATTTATATGAGATTGGAACAAGAGGAGCTGCTGAGGGCACTGAGAAGGTGTAATAAAATTGCGCTAATTCTACCAACCAAAGTGGCAAAGGAGTCTTTGATGCAAATGAAGGGATACCAGGTTTCCCTAGGAAAGATGTCATTCAGCCAACGATCATTCGTTACTACCTTCAAGGGTTGGGTCCCATCCTTTGTCATTGTACGACTGGGGTGGTTTAAGGAGTCGGGGATATCGGAGAGATGGATGACTATATTGGAGGGGATTTCAGTTAGTCGGCCGAACTCAACGTTAACCGATTCAACTGTCGCCACGGGTCCCGAGAGTGCATCCTTCGATGGGAATTCTGTCGTCATATTTTCAGTGGTGGTGGGTGGATGGATCATAGCATGTGTGGGATTCCAATTGGAGATCGTTGTGACTATAGTGGCATCCGTCGTGGCCGGTATGTTTGCCGAGCATTAAGTATTTCATTAGATGGTAATTAAGACAGGCGGAAGTCTGTTAAACTAACCCACCCAAGCATTAATAATTAATTACTAATTCAGTAGCAATGTACATATTATAATTAGGTATTAGTTATAGCGATGATAATGATATTGATATATGACAGTGGTCCAAAATTGTAGTCAACAATAACTCGGTAACTCAAGCGTGGTCACATATGTCTAATATTATAATGATTATATTTATCATTGGTTCGACCGGTTATTAAGTTAGTATAATTTAATTTAAAAATAAGATTGATGCATGTCCTGGAATGCAAGCTCAGACTACGATACATTCGTCAATTACTGGGAGAGCTCGATAGATAAATTCAATCTTTCAGTCATTGACGGTTGATTGCCGAATATGTTGAACTAGGGTTTTCTTTTGTCGGGAAAGGATTAACTCCACCAAAAATATCGGTACACTTATTCCAATGAAAATTGCCCCATACAGCATTATCCCCCAGTAAACTGGGAATGAAATGAGTGAGAACTGCTCCGTCAATCCGATTGCCCAATCCAGCGAGTCATCCATGCGAAGAAGATATTTCCTCCTTTGTGAAAAATATTTCAGTCGTTTATTTGAATTTAACTTACCCGATCCAGCCTTCGAGGACCGATACAAATCACCGTATATTTTAGCGGTAGCCATTGCTTTATGCGCCATGCTTTGGTATTTCCCCCACCTTGCAAACAATCCAGATTCCACAAGCTGCGCCAGACCGCGACTAAATAAGAATTCGAAGTAGTTTTTCATAACAACAAAAAAGTCACTTGATCCTAACATAGGAACTGAAAAAGGCTTGGAGACCCAGCTCAAACTAAGCTGCTGAAAATAGTGGGTGATGTAGTCTACATACACTTCCCTATCAATTATTGAATACTGTTTGGTCAATTCAATTTTTTTAGTTGCATTAGTCATTACAACCCCACTTTTTATTGCACGCGTGGTAAAATCAATAATACTTCCTCCGGAAAACCAATATACGGAATTGTTGACTTTTGTAAACGAATCTATATTCCTGGAGTTAGCTGTTGACAAAATTGCAGGAAGGTCAACGTAATGGAGACATGAAACAGTTTGTCTATGAATTCTACATGGATAGATTGTTCCTTTCAGCTTGTCGGTATTCATCAGATAATCGAAAGTTGTGGGAACATTTGGCTCTACTTTATACGATAATGATGAGAACATCTCACCTTGGTACAACTCCGTGATAAGCATAGTCATTAAACCAAAGAGGCAGCATAGTATAAGATCAATGATCGGCAGTTGCTGGCTATCCAAACCAGATGAATTCGGTGCTTGCTTGAGCAGCATGCTGGTTAACGAAAACCAGATGTTCCTATAATCGTTGATTAAATTCCATACTGATCTTGTCAAAGTTGTTGTTAATTTAAAATCATTTAATGCTAGTACGGCTGTGACGGTGCAACTTGTGGCAATGACAGTTAGCCAAATATACAAGTCGAAAGGTTTGATAATTCCTTCCACCCGAGTTTCTGTTGTTAGTTGGCTCATGTCTGTTATGACGGTTATGAAGGCGTATCTAAAATTTGCACTTCCGAATGGAATCCAATTACAATTCCTGCTCAGTTTCGCCACATTTGTAGTGTCAGCAATAATGGCAGATAAAACAGTGGAGTGTTTTACAGCACCTTTGGATTCCTCATAGGTAAAATTATATTTTTTAGCTATCGTGGCCAGGTTACAGTCACGGTCGCTGACATAACTTTGTAGAATGTATAGCCGACAGGCGTCCTTGTTCTTTTCGTACAGATGTTGTGGGACGTTAATGTTTTTGTTTGTGTTAACAAATACCTTTCTCATATTACCATGTAGCATGCGCCAAGATCTCTGGATTTCTCGCTTGTCCCCGTTAGCATTCATCAATATTGGTATTAGTTTGGCTCCTTCTGGGGCACATGTCAAACAAATAAAGTTCACATGGTTATATGCACCAATATGGATAAATGCTAGTCCGGGAACCAAAAGTTGGATTAGCTTTCTCAGGTATTGGGTGGGATTGGCCGTCGAGGGGAGGTCGAGAATCCACATAAATTCCGGCTTAGCACTTTCAATGATGAAGTCAAGGGTGGAGTAGCCGGTGATGAATGCGGAACCTAGGGTAAGGTGGACTAGACAAGGAGAGAATAGTCGACGGGGTTGTGACAATGGTTTTTTGCGTTTGAGTTTCTCGTTCACTGTCATGAATGCCAATACATCTGATTGAAGGAAACTAAAGAGTTTATCAATCACAACTGAATTTCCATCGTTGTTGTCCTCCGCTGATAGAGTTGAGCTATTGTAGACAAAGTTGTAATGTAAATACGTAAAGGAGCAAGATCCAAATAATTGGATGAAAATGAAATTCTATTGAGATGGAACTTGGGATAAAAAGAACGAAAACCAAAAGGATTGGACACAAATTATGACTTTTTGTATTCATTGCTGGAATTTGCGTGGTGGAAAGTCAATTTCAGGAAGGGAACTAAACTTGTCAAAACTATCGAACTAGATATTTATGCAATCAGTTTGATGAACTGGGATGGGTAACCTAATAATGATCATCCAACAACTTTCAATGTGTATGCTTGAATGTCACAACGATGTCACAGGAA
>JAQIXQ010001979.1:0-12090 GCA_034700485.1 Pseudosinella alba | reverse complement strand
ATTAATGGCAATAATGTAAAATTACTCATTTGTGTTTTATTTTTATAATTCCCACTGTGTAGCTCCTGAGTTGCCACTTTGCGTTCATGAAAGTATTCAGCAATTCCAACTCAAAACGGCCATAGACGTTAAAGTTCGTAGGGATGAGGTCATTCGCTGGGATCCCCTGCACAGTGGTGGAGCTAGGTGTCTTCTGGCATGCGATGAAGGTCCAAGAGAGTTCACGGTGTTCGATAATCCATTTGGGGATACCAGGAGAGGAGATGAGGAGTGCTTCCCAGGATGCGATTTGTTCAACGAGTCCTCTCAAAAAGGGAAATATTATTCTTGCAAGAGTGATAAGTAGGTCCAATGCTCACGAATATATCTCTCTGGTATTTATATTTATATTATTTGTAAGTCGTTAGGCTTCACTATTATTTGTATTCAGATATTTTGGTTGGCTAAATGTGGCATGAAATTTATTGTTTTATATTGAAGTTGTATTTGTTTATGAAATCCGTATCACCTTTAATAAAAGAAAGACCCAAACTTAAAAGTTAAAATTAACTCTTGCATATCTAATTTTGCATACCAATACCACCAAAGTAAATGGCATAACATGACCTTAGGTTCACTATCACTGTTCACTATCATGAAGCCACAAACCCACAAATGAACTACTATAGCTCATATATATTTTCCATAAATTCCATTGAGTCTAGATGAATAGATAATTAAACAAATCAGCAAAATGTTTCCATCGACTCACCGCGCTGCTTGCAAAATAAAGGGCATGGTCAGTTATGTTAGATCTCCCGCTTAAAAAACTTGGAAATTAGAAATTGAGTAATTCTATTAATTCGCCGATGCTTACTTTTAGTGAATCAGTCAACTGCTGAAACATTATGGGATTATTATCAATTTATCATTAAGGAGTTTCAATTAAGAGCAGTGGCAATCCGGTACCTTATTCTGAAAAGTCCTAATTCATTCTGGAGCAAGTGCCGTGAACAGTAGTTACAGTAAAGGCATTTATCTACTTTGATGAAGTACACTATGGGATAAAATGAAAGTTCAATATAATAAAACCCCTCGGCAGCTTTCTTATTCTAGTTACTAATGTTATCGTTCCGAGCTGAACAGAACTTTCCCCACCCCTCCACCAAACATATTTTAATGTACTCGCGGGGTGGATTAAATTAAACAAAGTTTTGCAGAAGTCTCTTTTGGCAAAACAACTTTGTTCAAAATTAATCCCCTAGAGTTGCATCCTTATTACCGGAGAGAGAATTTTATGGGCTTATCCTGTCTATTAACCGCAATTAGAATGCAAACTGGCACATGAGTAAAATGGCCCATCATGGCAAAATTACCCATTTGAGTCAGGTCCCGGTCCCGCGGAGAAAAAAAGTAAAGTATGTCAGTGGAAAGTGGAAACTGCTGGGATCATATATGGCTTGGTTTACTTCCGAAATTCGAATGGCATTCTTGCAGATAAACTTACCTAAAGCTCAACTTACAAGCATATGGTATCATCACATGTTTGGACTCACAAAATATCTTTTATTGACGCTGAAGTTTGAATTTGTCCATTTCCGCTTCCACATCATCATTGACAGCTCCGTTCATTTAAATCAAAATTCAATTACTCCATTTTTCATTCTTTAGCCTCGGTCCATTTCATTCCCGCTTGGGTTTTTTTATATCACTCCGTTCATTTCATTTCAATCCAATTGAAATTCTGTTAACAAAAATCAATTTATGCAAAAGAGAGGAGGAGACATCTGTACTTCCCCAAGTAATTGTTTTTCGGCTTCCTTGACGAGTTTTAGAATAGTGAAGGGGGGAACGACGGCGAAGACGATAGGATAGAGCGAAATCAGGGAAAGTAAATAACTCAAAATAGATAGGACGGAGCATATTATATGCGGTGACGAAATGAAGTGAAAGTAGCTCAAGATGGCTAAAAGTGAAATTAGTTTAGTTGCGTGATTCTAGATTTCTCCTTGTTTTTTGTCAAAAAATAATTTAGTCGAGTTCCCCTTTTCAAGAAAAACGAAGTCATCCGAAACAAATTTTGTGTCCTAAAGATTCGGCTTAAATTGTGCAAAAGTGAAAGAAACTCAGTTCTTTCTCCATCGCTGCACCGCCTGCACCATTTTCCATTTAATGAACGTCATTAGACGGAAATATTACACTGAAGACAAGACATATTTCATTTTCTTTGTGATGAGCGCCAGATTGCCTTCTCATCTCATCACAGTGATCTGTCGATTACGATAATGTGAACATGGATGAAAAGACAGAACAGAAGGGAGGAATTCTTTAGGATCAATTTAAATATAATGTCGTCGGAAGTTGCCTGTCTTGTTCTCTCCCCATTCCAGTTTGTACTAGGTTGGGGAGATGGGCTACTCTAATTGAAAAGCTTTAGAATGAAAAAAGTTGGATGATTAATCTAAGTTGTTCAGGCGGAAGCGAAGAATCTTCAATAGTGTGGAAAGACTTTAGTTTTGGATGAATTTAATATGGGCAGAAGATGAACTCTTCGCAACTTCAATATGTTACTTATTCTCTTTCTTTGTCACAATGACAAAAACTTTGCATGTTAGAAAGAGCAAAACAATGCACATGTCAGGAGTCAGAAAGCATTTTCTATTGAACAAAACGGTACGCTATTAAGGCTCCATTAAGATTTTTTTAAATCGATTTCTATCAGTATTTGCATATTTTTTAGTTGAATGCGGTCAAAATTAGAAAAATTCTTTAAACTCACTCGAGAGTCTGATAGACTATTTAATAATTTAATGTGGTCATTACCGAAATCCTCCAAATTGAAAAAGCGGCATTTTGCATCTATGCATCCCTCTTAAAGCTGTTCTTGACTTGAGACATCTCTCATTTCCTCTACAGAAAAAAAAACTTTATCTTTCCCATTCATCAGCCCAGTGATTACTTTCATCATCTCTACACCGCCATACCATAACCATTCCGTGCCACAATCCCACCACCTGTTTTCCAGCAATTTGCAAGATTAAAATTATAATCTCTCTTCCTCACCACCAGATTGTGATAATGACTTTCTCCATGAAAGTTTGAAAATTAAACTGTCCAGTAATTTATCATTCATCCTGCTGACGGTGACTTGCATGCCATGGCCATAGTCAGCACCATACCTACAAATATTCTCAGATTCTCCGTTACATCATCCCATTAGGAAACATGTTGTTCCCAGTCATTATCACGAAGTGCTATCATTTCCACTGGAAAATGTGTGTACAGCGCCCAAGCTAAAATTCATACCTTTTTACAAAAAGTTGGAGATGAGCTTGGGCTGAAGTAGTTTCATTCAACCGGGAAATTCATATGTCGAAGTGTGTTGATTTATGACATGGCTTATATCAGATACCCTCTTCATCTCTGTCTATAAAAAATAGGGAAGTAACCAGCCCATTCCACTTCCCACTTCACTCCGCACTCCGCCATGCATCCCCAGTCCTTACCGTTTTAGACAAGACCGGATATAAGATGAGAACGAGAATGATGAGGGGGAGCTTTCACTTTCACCCAAAATAAAATGTCTCAATTCAGACCAGACCCAGACCTCAACCAGTCTAATCTCTTTTTCCTTGTAATCCTTCCCGGAGAAAGGGGGAATGAAAGCGTGAAATGAAATATTTCTGTAGTTTTGTGGTGTCGGTGGTTCCTTTTTTCCGTAACCTTTATCTTACTATGGCGCGTGCCACGATATAAGATGAGATGAGGTTGTCTGAACTGGGGACTGTCATTTTATGTTACTTGTAGCCGTTTACCTTTCTTTCCGGAGAATTTACGGTCAGGGCAAAATTGAACAATGTGGTTTGTTTATTGTTGACAAGGAAATGTCTTTGTTAGTTTGTGGAGATGATAAACGGTAAACAATGGTATGATGTGGAGAGGAGTTTTCATAAAAAAAGGTTTCATTTATTCATGCATTGTTAAGCAGGCAAGTATTTGATATTACATACGCTTTGTTTTTTTATGCTCGAGTTGCGACTGGAATGTAAGCAACGGGTTTATTTCATTGCTAGATTCTTACTCCAGCAATTTTATTTTATGAAAGACGAATTGTAGCATTGACATGATATGATGCAGAACCGTTATCACAAATAGGCTTTGATAAATCCTCTCAACAGAAACCTGAGTATTCTTTATTCCATTCTTGTGGCCAAGCATAGTTTTTGTCAAAGTATATGGAAACTGTTTTTTGTGATTCTGGGATTCTATGCAGTCACAAAAATATGCAAAGTATTTTGAATGACTTCTCTGAAATGTTTATTAATAGGGTTGTATTTTCAAAAGAAAGTACATTTTAGGCAGTGAGTGCATGGATGAAGCAGTTCTTTTATTAATTCAACCATGTTAAATTCCATTCAAATGTGAATTACATACACACTACCTTTGGTTGCTTTTGAAGCAAACTTTTAATTTAACTTGCTCATTGTTAATCCCACTTGTTAATTCCTACAGCAGCCAGCTTCCATTCACCAAAGTTTGTATGTATGTAAATTATTATTCCATGGGAATGGCTACTTCTATTTTCTTTCCTGGCCTGCCTTAAAACCATTCGTCCATACCCCATGTAAAAAATCATAAAACAGAAACTTCACAAAGGAAACAAAATTGTGTGAAATTGAATAGACATTGTTTACCTATGCTTAATTATTCAAAAATGAAATCATTCCCTCAAACATTCACTCAATCAAACCAAGTATGAAATTATGCAGTTTCATACAGCGATGACGCACCGCGAGAAGTTAAAAGTTAAAGTTATTTGCTGCATTTCAATAGTTATCAATATGACCACTTGAATTTTCCCTACTGTCAGTACTGAATTTATAGCCAGAGAAAAACCAACGGATTAAAGACTAGCTATTTTTGGTTGCCTTACTTTTCATTTTTCCTTTTACCACATGTATTCAAAAATAACTATTAAACTATTTTACTTTCTCCTCCGACTTTCTTTTAATTTCATTCATATGGAAAGAAAACCTCCCTTTCAAAGCGTACTCGCATAGAACAGTTGAAAACTTTCAAATTTCAATATTGATATTGGCATGAGTTGGTCAAAGCCTAAACTTTATTCCCTCCAACCATAACCATGCTAATGGTCGGGTAGGGATCCTACCCGCAAACCCCAGTGTAAACACGCCAAGCAAATTGATGATTGACTTGGCAATAAACTAAGGGTAAGGAACAGTATTCCTTCAAGTTAAAACTTTTTTCTTTGCATGAATCGTGATATTAAAATGGAAGGTAACAACGGAGAAAGAAAAAACTTCAGGACAGTGTGTTTATTCATTCATCCTCCTCCTTTGCATAAAATGAAAGTTGAAATGGAATATCATAATGGAATGTTTGTTTCAAGGAGAATGAATGGCGGAACGGGCTCACATGCGGCACTATTATTAGTTGGCCTGTCAACTATAGAAACAAATGTGGAGGTAAACCAAAATACTTTTTCAAAACCCATCTTCTTGGCTTCTTCACAAGGAGAAAGTAAATGAAAAAATTAAATGAATGTGACCCCTTCCAAGTTACGTTGGCAAAATATTTATCAAAGAAACCTCTATCACCTATCGTAACCTGGAAAGGTGATGCTGTTATGTTCTGCTTTCGAATTCGAATCGAAAATATCGAATTCGTTTTCATTTGACGGAAGTAAATGTACTTATACGCTATAATGCAAACTACCTGTCTGTTCTCATCAGATGAAACAAGCTGGGGAAAATCGAACACAACATATTCCCATGACTAGGAATGATATCGTTCATTTTATTTTTATTGAAGTCTGTTTTTTCCTAATCGTTTTAATCGGTAACTCGTGTTTGGTCAATTCCTTACAACTACTCACTACTCAACCTAATTAATTGACCATTGGAAACATTATCACGGATGAGTGAAGTTACCAAATTCATATCTAGCTTATATGTGGCTCATTGCCGCTACAAAACTGCCAGCATTCCCACTTATACGCTGAACATTGAATAGCTGCAATGCGAGAGGAACTTCAGAAGAATGGCAGGGAGAGCTAGAACTTTTTCTCCCTTCTCCCAAGCTTTCACTTAACCGGCAGGAGAATCCCCGAATCCCTTCAGTCTAGCTCCAGCCACCTTCTCGTGAGTATCAACTCCGAATCAGCCCGCTATCATTTCCCCCTCGTCATTGCAATTCATGGAGAGAAAACGGCAGCAAGCCCAACAGGAAAAAAAAGTTTACAAAGAATACCTACCTAATACAATCTTACCTACTTTACTTGACTTTGACATGAGCATTTCCTGAGTCTCATGGAAAGTGAAAATGTTCCTATTTATGTTAGTTCTATCTCCTCTTGCTCGAAATATAATCCACAAGCACGTGCCGGGAATCACGACACCGACACCATTTCATTATTTTCGTTAATAATGCCCGGGTATTATCCTCGCCATCAGTCCGCTTTGTTGTGATGTGAATAGTAAATGTATAGAATACTTATTTGAGCTTGGCTTCCTTGTGAGACTTCTGCCACTGCATTTTCTTATTTAAAAGGAAGAGGCTCAGTGCCCTTTGTGGGGCTGAATGCTTCGTTGATGTAAGACAGAAGACAAGACAATGTTAAGTTTGTTGTGGCCTGTGTAAAAACTGTGTAGTATATATACTGCACTAAAGTTACTTTCCCATTGTCATTGTTCCATCAAGGAATATTTTTCCTCTCTTCCTGCTTTAATGAGAAGAATAAATCCCCTGACGTGCACTTGACTTGTCGTTTCCCCTTTCTGTAACCAGAAATTTGATGTGCTGGGATGGGATGCATGGTTTGTGTGGAAGACAATATTTCCGTCGACTTTTCCCGAATCTAGCGTGATGTGATATAGTATATGATATTAGAATTTCAATTTCTGAAAAGAAAAAGTTATAAAAAATAGTTGTAGGAAAAGCATGCATTTTATCAAGGGTGCATGCGTCAACTAAACTCATCGTCGTCTTGGGTGAGGAATGATCATCCGCAGTTATCTTATCTTGTGACAGTGGAACCCGCCTCCTGGCAAAATGCACTGCCAATAGTCTAAACTAGTGAATTAGTCGGACTTACATCCCAACACAAAATTTGGTTTGTGGTAAAATTTCTGTGAATTTAACCCAGTTTGAATTAAGCCAGTTCGGCGAGTCGAGACTTAAGCAAATTATTTGCAGAACAAAGGAGCTCTCGAACTTTATTGGATGATTCCCAATTTCACTGTGGGATTGCTGTGCTGTTCTGGCAAGTCAAATAAATTGAGTGAGAATTCCCATTTGGAGTCTAGCATCACCACTTTTATTGGGTATGGGTAGGAAGAGGAGTTCATTTCATTACAGCTATTTAAGCTTCTGTGATCGGATTAACAATGTAAATTTCCCCAAAATCCTTTTAACTTGAATATGGAACAACCTTGAACACCTTCCGCAATTAAGCATATCCTCAGCTCTGTTGTATTTAATGAATGGACGTGACTTGAATTAAAATCCCTTCATTTTCACATTGCTAACTAATGCTAACCCAAATCTAATATTGGATAATATCCACTACACCCAATCATCTGTGAATGCGTAAAGGCTAATGGCTCATGTAAATTGTGTATTGAATAAGAAATTTCTAGTCAACCGCAATTTCTTCGGTTTTGTAATTGTGTGAAAAGTATTTGAAGTAAGTGCGAAAATCATTGTTCGATATACATAAACTAGTTAGAAATGAAAGAGATGACAAAATCCATTAAGATTTTGTGGATTATGGTATCACATGAACAACAAAAGGGAGACACATTAATAACGATTTTTACATTTTTATCCCTATCAGCACATTTTTCCTAAACCATACAAGACACTTTCCGTCCTTTGAAACAAGCAATTAACATCAACATAATTTCTGCTGACTCACTTCACGCATCGTTCACATGTCGTATTATACATTATATTAGAAAGGATGAACCCATCCGTTGAATTCTGTTTTAAGTACGTAGTTAAGAAAGGAAAGGCATGAACAAAAATTGAAGGGGACTCCAACGAATCCAAGCGGAAAGTGGCAAATAAAGCGTTCTGCATTTATTTGGATCACCTGGAAAACTGCGATAGCTCCGTAATTATTAGGCCAAATAACGTCTCCAGTACCTCATTCGAAAAATAGATCGTGGGATACAAAAATAAAAAAAACTCGGAAATCTCAAATAGTCACAATACCATCCATTTTTCACGATACTTTTTTGCTCGCCCAACTGGGTCGCGGGGGTGATATTGGTACCCAAAATTTGAATTTTTTCTTGTGCGATACCCATCGACTAGATTTTTACGCTATGCTGCATACAGAGTGACATGGAACTTTTTTAAGATAGCAATTTACACAATGACTAAGATTTCCGAACCCTATGGAGTGCGTATTGCCAAATTCGAGCAGAAGTTAGATTGTGCCAATTCGCTATGGGGCCACCCGAATTTTCATGACAGATGGGCCACTCCGTCACATAGGACATCTTAGTCATTGTGTAAATTGCTATCTTAAAAAAGTTCCATGTCACTCTGTATGCAGCATAGCGTAAAAATCTAGTCGATGGGTATCGCACAAGAAAAAATTCAAATTTTGGGTACCAATATCACCCCCGCGACCCAGTTGGGCGAGCAAAAAAGTATCGTGAAAAATGGATGGTATTGTGACTATTTGAGATTTCCGAGTTTTTTTATTTTTGTATCCCACGATCTATATTTTCGAATGGGGTACTGGAGAAGTTATTTGGACTAATAATTACGGAGCTATCGCAGTTTTCCAGGTGATCCAAATAAATGCAGAACGCTTTATAGACATAGGTGTCTAGGACTGAAGAAAGAGTTTGTGGCATATAATGTATCCTTCGAGAGATGATCCACCAAATAAATATCTCCGTACCGGAGATTACTTTTAGGAATGGATATTATGTACAAAATGCAATAGGATGCGTAGCAATAAGTAGAGCTACAGGCGATGTTTATTTTTTAGGAGTAAAAGGGGAAACTGTACTCCAACTTTACTCATCTTAAATTAAATAAGATCTTACAGATAATTCTTGCAAAAAAACGTTGACCAAGCTCCAACCTTACATCAATTTATTCATTACGCTGAATTAAACGACGATATATAAACATAGTTGTGGCTCAGGTCACATAGGGAAATATTTCGATACTGAGAAGGACCCAACACCCAACTTTCCGACTTTGCCAATCACTCGACTCATCGTCAGCCACAAAGTAAGCAAGAGCATGCGTCCAGTTCAAGATATTCTCTATTCAATTTTTATATTTCTGTCAACAAAAAAGGAAAATGTGCCTTGCCTTCCCTTGCCTCTCAAATTTGAATTTACCCTTCGGTCAACACCATTGACCCAACCATATGTTAATCACGAAAGGTAAAGAATTCTAAATGTTTTCTCTCTCCCTCCAGAACTTTCTCTTTTGTCAATAAAAACTTATGGTAAGGTAACTTGATAATGAAGTTATGTACGGTATATGATGTATGCATAGAACCTACTCCTCGATGAGAACTTCTCATGCCATATGTGAACTAGATCCATTCTTTCCCCACAAAACCCACGAAAAAAAAACTGATCACTTTCCTCATTCTATCGTCTATCTCTATCCATCCATTCACTAGAATATTTTAGCTTTAAGTTTCAGCTTTGGTGCAGTGCAGAACATATATTTAGACCTACTCTATCCACCTATTCTACTCTACTGCAGCATGAATCCCATTATCTTGGCATGATCAGCAAACATTTGCGGTTCCTTTCTAGATGAAGGGAAAACACGTGGAAAAAATTGCTAATGTGTGGAAGGATCCTAAGCAATATTTTATTTCCTTGTGGTTCTATCCTTCATCCAATAATTGTAAATATTGGATGAATTTGCAAAAATCATCGTGCTCCATAATAAAAAAACAAGACATACAAAAAGCACATAAATAGAAATAATGCAAAGGGAAGGAAAATATAGCGTGAGAATTTGAGGCAGTTATCTTTGTCGAAAATCCCGTTAGCCTTCCATTATTTATTTCAAGAAGAAAAACGGTTTTACTTTCCCAGGCAGTTTTTTTTCGATGATGAATTCCGAGGGGATCTGTAATTTTTCCTTTTTATCTTATTTCCATTTATTTTCACGTATTTTCACTATTTTCTGTTCCATCAGCATCAGCATCAACACGAAGTAAATGCATTTTGGGAAGAGCAAGAAAAGGTAATAATGTGAGAATTGAGAAAAGCATTTTGCACAGGAGGTTCATAAATTGATTCAGTTCATTCCAAAAGCTCGGGTTCATTTCCGGAGTGCTCCCACTCCAAACCCCGATCCCATTCCTACTCTCAGCCAGAACCAAAACCATTTAAAAAACAGCGGGAGGAATATATATTGAACTGGTTTGGTTGTGATATTTTGCTGATGTAAAAGCAGATAAGATAAAAATGTATAGTCAGCTAAATCAATTTTTCGGCAGGGCAGGGACGAAGAAGCAATCGCGTATATTTTTGGTCGGGTCTGATGTCACATGAAGCGAGGCAGTGGTTTGATTTTCCGCCATCTAAACAACATTACCTTACTTAATCAACTGTCAAACTAAATTATACTTTTTCCGTATTTTCGAATCAAAATATTACGCAAAAAATTCAATTAGGGAAGGTAATTATTATGAACTGGTTTCTTTTCGCAAGCAACTTAACCTACTCCATAAAACATTGGCAACGTGATTATGGAACCTGTTATCTCCCATTTTCCTGTCATCCTAGGTTGTCTTATGCCTATAAAAAATTAATGAAGAATGGATGTGGTGAAAGTGGCTTGAACCAGCCATAATAAAGCTGCTTAATGAATGCTTACAAGATTAAGGTTACATAATGGACTATTCCTAAGTAAGCACTTTCCCTTTCGAAAGAAAATGGATCTTGCTCCGGGGCAACATTTTGCTAAACATGAAACTTTTTTTGTGGGTTGGGATGAAGTCTATGGACGAGACCCAAAACTTAATTAAATATCTCCCTGGAGTGTCATTGTTGTTGGCTAGCATCCTTCCTTATGCTGTTCTCAATGTAAAGGTTGAGTAAATTGCCGCCGAAAGCTAATTTAGTCCAGCATACATAGCTAGATGGTCCATATATTTAATGTAATTAACAAGCGAAATGGGCCATGTAACCAAAATGACTCGTAATTGGAAATATGTTTGGAACATAACATTAGCCATTTGTGTTGAGCAAAATTGCTCTGGATTTTGGTAAAGTTTCTTTCTTCAACTTTCTTTCTCGAATCCTTAATATGGGACGACTCACACTTTCACTCTGCTTCTTCCACCATTATATGCATGCACGTGCCTGGAATCACGATACGATTTCATTATCTCCATTAATAATGCCAAGGGATTATCCTCCGGAGCATCACTCTGCTTTGTTGGGAAGTGAATAATGAATGCATAGAGCCTGGGATCAGCCTTGAATTTCGCAGACAATGGAAACTGCTTCGTAGTCAAGAAATGGAAGCGGCTTCGAGTTGAGGAAGGAAAAGGAAATTCGGGATCTGACATGACTGTGGTTATGTGTTGTGGCAACCGGTAATGTCGCTCGTTTACGTTGTACGTCGTCGTTGTGGAGTGTTGGGTTATCTCATCGCATTTTTGCGGTGTAAGTTCGCAGCTCATTTTACACTATCCTTATTCACGTGCCTTGAGGAAATTATATTTTTTTCGCTTGTTTATTTATGACTTTCGGGCAGGGTAAGTGTGAGCATTAGGGATTGAGAGTAAACCGAGTTGTCTTCTCACCCGGTTGGATGATGGCGATATATTATGAAATCATTCCTTTCGTGAGATTATTTTCTTATTTATTCTGGCAAAGTTGAACTAACATAAACAACAAAGGAACAATTTAATCCAATTTATTTCATACAAGATTAAATGTCACTATTAAGGAATAGGAATCCAAATGCATTGAAAGACGGATCTAAATTAAATTGAGGATTATTCACCAGCTTGGGTTTTGTCGTGGGATTTGTCCAGAATTTGATTAAATATAGAGCAAATATCAACAGATTGTGAATAATAATTTGATG
>JAQIXQ010001978.1:0-12093 GCA_034700485.1 Pseudosinella alba | reverse complement strand
GACGCCATCGCAGCCGCCGTGTTCGGGATGCAAGCCGGGACGATCCGGAATCCCCAGTCCCACTTTGCGAAAATGGCCAAGCAGTTGTCCGACTTTAGCTTCTCCCTTATAGTCAAGTTCCTCCTAGCCCAAAACTTTCCGAACGTGATGAAGCGGCTGGGCATCCCACTATTTGACGTGGAGTCCCTCGCCTTCTTCGAAAACATTTTGAGCCAAGGTCTCAAAGAGAGGATGCAGGGGAGGGTCAAGCGGAATGACTTCATGCAGCTTGTTGTCGAGGCACGGAAGGGGGAGCTCAAGTCCAAAGGCTCGGATGAGCTCAGCCAGTTTGAGAAGGAGGCTCAATTGTCATCCTCCCCAGACCAGGAGGGGCAAGGGGAGAATAAAAGGAATTACTTGAATGACGACGACACGGCCATTGCCCAAGCCTTTGTGTTCTTCTTCGCCGGCTTCAGCACGACTAGCAACTTCATTGGCTCCGTCCTCTATGTTTTGGCACTGCATCCCGAGGTCCAGCAGAAGTTGAGGGAGGAAGTGGACTCCCAGTTGTTTTCCAAGGGGGATGGCAAGACAGTTGATTATGATGTGCTCAATGGATTGACATACTTGGACATGGTCATTTGCGGTAAACGACTTTCATTTTAAAAAAAATGTCGCAATAATTATTTTTACATGCAAAATGTAATAAGCCATTTTTTTGAAATTCCATTCAAAAGAGGTCCTCCGTACCTACCCACCTGCAGGCCGGCTTGAAAGGGTATGCGTCAAGGATTACCATGACCATGAAGAAAAGCTGAGGGTCCCCAAAGGGGCCATGATCGGCGTCCCAATAGATTCCATCCATCGGGATAAGCAGTTCTACCAGTTGCCAGAACAGTTCTATCCAGAGCACTTCTCCGCAGAGAATAAGGCCAAGAGAAATCCATATGCGTTCATGCCATTCGGAATTGGTCCTCGTAATTGCATTGGTATAATGATTATGATAATGGAATAAGAATAATTGGCTTACTAATTAACTGTTAGATGAGCTATGATAAGCTTGATATGATTTAATACGTTTTTCTTTGCTTGTCAGGAATGAGATTTGCTCTGGTGGAAAGCAAAGCTGCTGTCGCACATTTGGTCCACTCCTTCAAAATTGAACCATCTGCAAAGACCCCTGTCCCAATCAAAGTGAAGAATATCGGGATGGGAGTCCAGATTCCGGATGATTTGGAGTTGGGCTTCAGCTTGTTGCCTTAAACTAAATTTTTGTAGTATTCAGTGCACTTTGTCATATGCAATAAAATTTGGACTTTTTGTCTTTTAAACTCAAATGGGTTATTGCATCTTGCATATCTATTCCCCTCTCTTGAGTTGATTGATTGAAGAATGGTCAACGTCATTTTTCCGAAGATGTGCCTCTTTGAAATTATGTGACGGGTGAGGATGGTCCTATCAATGTAATGACTCAAGCTTTTCGGAAGTGTGTGAAGGAAGAGTTGACTTGTTTTCCAGGTCATTAGCTTGATAAGTGCTTGTCCATTGCCATTCAGCAATTCTGTATCAGTTCATCATTGCACAACAGTAATCATTCATCGGGTTAAAATGAAATGATATGCTTGTACCTGATATTGACATCAGAAAAGGATTGTAATATACATATAGCGATGATGATAATAATTTTATATGGGAATAACGAGAGGGAAACAGTAATATCACTTGCTGAGTGAGGACTGTCTGAATTATCATGTGGGATAAACAAGAGGATTGGGAGCAAACTGTTATTTTATTCATATGTGCGACTCACGGCATGGCTTTTTAGGATAGCACAATCCCACGCATCATGGTTTCCTATTCAACATTTATGCTCTTATCCATTGATAGTATTAGCCTAGGCTTTCATATGATGATAAGCAGAAAGTCTATAATGAGAAGACATGATAGCTGCCAATGCGGTGTCGCGATGATGGGGATGAACCTTCAAGCCAGATGGAACTCATGTCGCCTAATCAAACTCTGGACCTGTAGACAGTAAATACTAATTACATACTCTAGGAACTCGTGAGAAAAGTTAGCAGTTGACTTCGCTGGAGAACAATGATCCACCTCACTCTTGCTAACTCGTGATGTGTTCATGCAACCCCAACTTTATGCTTGAAAATAAGATTATTTTGTCTGATTTTATATTACTATGGAATTATTATATGAAACAGTATCACTTGGTGATAGGTATCTAATTAATATGCTGGTAATATTCCTCCACAATTAAAGTATCAAAGATTGAAGGATTTTTACTGAAGAATGCACACAGAGTGACGGGCAAACACAGGAAATGGTAATATTTCTGAATACTTCAGTTACGTAATAAATTAATTATCAAGGCTGATTCCGTTTTTTTATTAGTTTAATATTTAATGCTAATGCAATATATCACTACGAAAGTATAAGGAATTTATTGTAGCTAATCGTACTGATAAGTGATGTGGCACGATATATAGGTATATTATGCAAATACTATCCGCATTTTATGATGCACGACGCCATATACGTATTGCCATGTTGACGGGTCTATTTTCATAGTTTGAAACAAGAAACATCAAGTGGTCATAGCTATTGTTGGAGGACTCATCGCCAGAAGCAACCCAATTAGACCAAACCCCCAAGGGCACTGTTATTTGTGAACTTTGGCGGCCCATATTAGTTCCACTCTTAACTCCTGTGAGCCGTGGGGATTCCTGTGCTTGAGTGGCTCCCCAATTGGATGAATTTCCACCATATGCCCTGAAAAATTTCCCCGCATATAGTGACGTAACATCCTCCCATCGGACAGCGGGCCAAGTTGCAGACGGTAGGGGTTGATTGGGGTACTGGGTGTATATGAACCCAATGGGGACTAAATAGTTAAATACATTTGGTGATGACAAAACATTCCATAATATGTTACCTCATATTATATTTAATTACTTCTTTTTACCAGGGTTATTTAGAAGGTTATTCTGCGTCCGGTTGGTCGCAGCCAGCTCTTCTTTGGTAGTGGCTAGAATGCGGACAGTCTCATTCAGCTGTTCTCTGGTCGCTGCTAGAACCCGGTCAGTCTCATTTAGTTTCTTTCTAGTTTCAATTAGGACGAGACGCATCTGGTCCTCTGTCCAAGCAGGGATTGTTTCGCAAACATAATACATCGGGCTACTACAGGACAAATCTTTCCATGTCCCTTCGATATCTAGCTTCTTTGAAAATTTTGATTGCATTGCAACACAATTTCTTCCATCAACCGGTGTTGGGCTACCTTCACCCCAGTTAGTGTACTCCACTTCGCTGCCGTCCTCCCACCGAAAATCTGTCTCGGACACACGGGTTGCCCCTATCCAAACTCCGGTTTCAACTCCCTTTTCGACAAATATGAAGTTGGTGAGAACTTTCTGCTGATCTTCCTCCTTTATGTTTGCTAGCAGACCCTCCTTGGTTTCGCAGGCCCGCTTGGCGGTATCAAAATTGGCGTACTCCTCTACT
This sequence comes from Pseudosinella alba, assembly GCA_034700485.1. Lineage (NCBI taxonomy): Eukaryota > Metazoa > Arthropoda > Collembola > Entomobryomorpha > Entomobryidae > Pseudosinella > Pseudosinella alba. Next base: position 8,598 of record JAQIXQ010001978.1, on the reverse strand, counting down.
AGAAAATAACATTTCTCATCTTTCCACGGTTTCCAACCTTCTGGACAGAGCCCTGCATGAATATATTATAAAGTTATTAAAAAAAGATCCACGGGAATTTTAAATGTTATATTGCCTATGTTTAAATATCGGGGTACCTTGAGAGTTGCTGAGTTGAAGAATGCAAATAATTGCAAGGGATAAGGTGGCCAATATCTTCATGATGATAATTGAAAGGTGGTTAATGTGGTATTTTAGTCTCGAAACTGAAGAGGAAACTAAATCTCTTTTCGAAATTTTGCAGTTTATATACTACTGGTTCAACCCATTTTATGTCACAAATGCTGGGACTTAACGTTGATAATGCTTTGTACATTGTCATAGTCATATGTCAACTTGGTTAATCAATCGAAGTCCAGGATGTAATGTAGACCGATTGCACAAGACATAATTTCAATGGTGAATTTAGATTTTTTATTTCATATTGTACATAAACATTGGGTAATTTTTAATTGCCGAAGAATTCTGAGAAATTAAGTCCAGTCAACACAAGTTTTAGATAATATATTTTTCCATTCCAAGAACAAGGGAACAAAATGATGTTGTGTTGCCCGCTCCCATTTGGAAATGTGTTATCAATCAACTCGCTCCGTTCCCTCGTAGTTGTTAACTGTCAAGCATATGTAATTATAATGCATGATTTGAAAACAAATATCGTTTTCCTTGTTCCTTGAAAAGGTAATAATTTAAATGGACTTACGAACTGTTGTGTTGGAACTACGGATCCATGTATATATCATCCCGTTGACATTTTGATTATTTTAGCGTTTTTATCTGTTTCATGTAAAACTTGATAAATAACTTCCTCGTTGTTGCTCTGGTTGACAGTCATAATCTCCATGATATGCATTGACAGATATGCATTTTTAAATTTTAAATTTGCCATATAATTCAGTAAGAATCTAAACGCTTTGCATGTCCATGACTTATAGATAATTTTCTTGCATGTAGTAACTGTGGGGGGAATAAAAACCTGAGAGTATCAGATACATTTTCAGAGGTATTATTAACGAATACCTAACCGGTTATGTAGTAAGCAGGTTAAAATGGTTTTCAGTCACTCGGTTTTATGTGACATGAGGGAATTAGGCGTACTATGTAAGTTACATATGTATGATTTCGAAATTCCATCCGATCGATTGGCAACGGTATCAGTGCGAAGATTCGTGTCGTCGTAATTTGCTTTCGGTGACGCAGTCAGCAAGTCAGCGCATATGCCAAATTCTACGATGAGGGAATGGGAATGGGAGAGGTACTGAGAAGCACTACAAAAAGTGTATGCCGACTCTCGGTAGTGAAGCCGAGAACCTTCAAATTAAATCTCTTTTGCTTTAACCCGAGCTAAATCCCTTCGATTTAAGCAATGCTTCTCAAATATCTCATTTCTGTTGCTTGGTCTGAAATACCTGTGTTGTGTACGTTACATAATACTTATTTATAAAATCATCTCTAAAATTATGTTGCGATCCTATAAATATCCATGTATCTTGCGATGCTGGAAATTTTATATATGCTTATCCGTCGGAACTCGTCAATCTCAAGTTATATGTTTGCCTTACAACGGAGTATCTAGTAAGGAGATTTGCTCTGTCAATAATCCAGTAAGTATTTTTCACATGGACATGTATGTACTTGAAAATTGTTTTACAGATGAATCAAATGAAATTTATAAGTGACGGACAAGGGCAAGGTCACTGCAGTCGTACCGAACCTAAATTTTAAAATTTTAAAATTAATTAATATTTAAGTTATAATCTGATTTAGTTTACGGTAGATTTACTACACATATAATTAGCATGCAATTTATTTTAAATACATCACGAATCACGAGCATACCATAATTAATCCAGCAAGAGCATGGACATCTTCACGATCCATCCATATCATTTTGCGCTTCTTGTTCTGACTTTTTAGGATATCCTATTCATATGCATCATGGTTTGCTCTTGACCATTCATACTCTGATCATTTTGATAGTATTAGGGTATAGGCTATGATGATAAGCAGAAAGCATATAATGAGAAAAAATGCCATTCTCTTCGTACTCCTCTTTCTTTGTCACTATTTAGGTCTATTTTTTATCATAAACATGATATGATTGTCCTTGGTTTGATATCAGTGCCAATATAGCATTTTCTGAGGCTGTTTCAGTGCTGACGAAACCACATATTGATCTCAGCTGACTTGTTTTTGCTTGTTTTTAAAAGCAAACAAGCGGTTTGACTTACTAGCACGGCTCACTTACTTACATGGCTAATCAGATCAATATCTAATATCACAATTGTGATGAACAATAATCCGTCGCACCGAATGATAGTGTTGTATTACAATATTGCATCATAAGCAGTCTGATTGTGGATATCAAAAACGACTTGTTTACTGGTATGTACTGGTTTACCAAAAACAAGAGACCAGAAAGCATGTGCAAAAACGTTTAACTACTTCCCCGCAAAAAAAACAATTGTGGAATATAGGTCATGCAGTACCTGAAAATTATTGCATTTTTACACCTGCGTACCTACATGAACCACACTTACCATAAGCACATGTATGTCATCTGATTTCTCAATCGTTATCCGTAACCCATGATTGTTTTTCTTCTTCAATATTTCAATATATTTTGTCGTTTCCATTGGGAAATTAATTATGCAAAAAATAATAATAGGGAGAGGGAGCAAATTACGAAACAGATTGACAGAACGATTTCATCACTAGCGGAATACTTCAGTTGCGTAATAAATGGGAATCATTAAGCATGCCATATTCCTTTTTTACTATACAACTCTGTCTTTCGGTAATGAAATGACGATAGAGTCGATGATTAAACGTTATACATTGTTGGATTTATTTGTTTGCTAATAAATTACATCCTTGCACCGCATCGTTTTTAAGTCGCAAAAAAACAAATTTGTACAATCTAAATATTAGCTTGCTTGCACATATATAAAGAAGTGTCTGGTCAAATGTATCTCATTCGAGTTCCACTGGTCATCAATACATACATTCCGTTGTTTGGCAGCCTACTCTACCTAAATACTTTTGCCTAAAATTACTTTAAATTCCTGAGCCAGTATAGGTAGTTACTTTTGTTGACTAGACCCAAATAAGAGAAGAACATATTGTATTCAATATCGTATCCAAAATGAGCTCAGTAAGAAAAGTTTTAAATATTTCATATAGTCGTCAACGGCAAGTAACTTTATTCTTTATTAACTACAATGATATAATTGTTATTTTTGTGCATTAGATGAACCAATTATTGACCCTTGCCAATCCCCACTCCAAAGGGCTCCAGCGACTTATGTCCCGCTCATCTGGGCCGTCATGTGAGTAATAATCCTAATCGATTTGTTCATTACTATATAGTGAACAAAGCCAAGGTACTCTGATAAACTTATTATCTAAAACGAACAAAACTTAAAGGTATATTTTATATTTGTCACAGATTACCCCTCCCCGGCTTCCCAACCACGGTCAGTGACCAATGTTTACATTCACAAGCCGGAGCATGTCAATGTGATCCATGGTAACCACTGTACAACAACGTCAACCTCATCAAAAAAACATCACCGTCATCATTAGCCATCACCCTTAGAATCCCATCACCGTACTATTATGAATCATGATCATCATCCGAATAATGGCATTAACTTTTTTTCCTATGTCATCCTTTATTCAACAAAGCAATCCTTAAAGTTATGCCCTTCAATTATCTGATATATATTTTCAAAATAGTTATCTAAATCGATGACTTATTGCCCAGCTTTAATTTATATAATTTAGTATTTTTCATCGCGCTGATGTGGCCAAGAAATGAAAACAATATGTTTTAAATGCTATGCTTTTCCTAACTCACTCTACTAAATTTAGCAAGTAAAATTAAAATATTATTGTATGGCATTTTAGTATAAAAAATATGGGTAAATGTATCAATGTATCATGTGTCGACAAAGACAGCTACGCCATGAATAAACTATTGCAAAAAATAATGAAGATCCTGGTTTTTATATCATTTTACATTTTCACAATGATGATTACTTTGGGAAGCATAATACATTACTTACTTGCATGCCCAATATGTTGACTCAGGGGTCAACAATGTCACCCATAATATTTTTTTGTGTATTTTAATTTTTATTAACAAATTAATTTCAATTTGCTATTATTTATTATGCTCGCTTTTTATTTGTCACGAATTATTTTACTTGTAACTTATCCCGAACACACTTCATATTTGCATATTATCTGATCATATCATGAATGGGCATGGAATATTGAAGGGTGAATTATAATTCGCCATTATACTTCACCTGTGGGTTACTAAATTGTTGAGAGAGGACTCAATGAATTATCGAGGGATGAACAGGAAGATTTAGGAAGAGTCCATTCCATCCCGGATAAGAGTTGGAGGTGCAATGAGCGAGTGTTCCCTTCCGATTTCGATAGAATTTAAAGAATGCTACTAGTCCTATAATCATCAAAATTAATACTTAAGATATAATTTGATTTAGTTCTAGATACTTTTATTCCACATATAGAGTTAGCATGCAATTTGTTTTAAATACAACATGAATCACTACCATACCATAATTATGGTCACGATCCATCCATATCATTTGCGCTACATGTCTCGACTTTTTAGGATAGCCTAATCCTCTGCATCATGGTTTGCTCTCGACCGTCTACTCTCTTATCATTTTGATAGTATTAGGCTAGGCTATCATATGATGATAAGCACTAATAAGCAGAAAGCCTATAACGAGAAAAACCGATGGCTGCCAAAGTGGTGTCGTGTTGATGGGTATGAACCTTCCAGCCAGATGGAACTCATGTTGCCTTATCCAACTCTGAGCCTGTGTAAAGTGATTACTAATTACTGTATACTGTATGTACCGTTGACAAATTGTTGCTGTTGAGATTGCTAGAGAACAGTAATCCATCCCGCTTTTGCTAGTACTTTCTGTGTTCACGAAACCCTGACTGTGAGCTTGAAAATATCTTTGTTATGCTTGATTTAATATTATTAGGAAAATGTGTACATGTGAAACGAACTTTGTCATTTTACTTGATGATAGATAATTAAATTGACGTTCATACTATTTTTGCTCCGCAATGAAAGTTTCAAAGACTGGATGATTTAAAATAAATCATAAAATTTCACAAATGAACACATTCTCTCCCAACTCCGGTCGTCCATCCCATGCCTCAACTCAGGTTACGCATTCTAATAGTATTGTCACCTTTTCACTATTCAGGTTTATTATCATTGTCATGAGAGAATTTTCCTTGGTTGGTTATCAATACAAAGATCACGCTTTCAGAGGGAAAGTATTTCAGCCTGCTTATCAGGGAATGTCAATATAAAGAGTAATGAACTGAGACCTTATTTCTGTTTGTATTTCAATGCAAACAAGTCATATTTCCTCATTTTTCGCAGATAACAAAAATTCATTTAGCTGTTGACATATTTTTATGGCATGGGTTCTGATAGTTCCAACTGTACCGCTTTAATTAAAATTGAGCATTAACTCGGGTGTAGTATTCTGAATGATTAATAGTCGTATGATTTGCATGACAAATCAGTGTCACAATTGTGATAAACATTAATCCGTCGTCGCGCATAATAATCCCAGTCAATCATACCGTTTTTGTGGGAAAGGAAAAAACTTGATGAAATATGAATTATAGGGGTTGGCAAAAGCGCTTGAAGTAAATGCATGTTTTTGGCCCAAGTCGATATATCTAACTGTAAGTATATGCTTTTTAAGATGTACGCCGATTTTTTAGGGTAAGGATCATTTGAACATATTTACGAATTTACAGACTGCCCTTAGTGCTAAATGATTAAGATTGATTCAGTTTGGTTCAAGGGTTTAGAAAAATGACTCAATTTGGTTTTAAAAACCTACGGAACATCGGTACACCGTTGAATATGAGCGACAGACGATGAAAAATATTCTACCTGGTTAGGCCTCATATAACTACTCATGTATGCATCATTAGATTTTACTTTGCTAAAATTTTCCCATTCGTTTCTTCATGGTCTTCTTCCAAGTTAGATTTTTAATCAACGAAAAGTAGGATAAATTGTAAGGCCTACATGAGTCCTGAAATTCGTCAAGTTTGAAACCATGACAAAGAGTTAAAATATATCACATGTTCGTAATTTCATTCAGATTCCAGTTCCTGGCCAGAATGATGGATTCTAAGAACGAGAAAACATTCACCTTAAGTCAATTTTTCTTCTCGCAAATACATCAATTGTCAATAGCAATAGCACCATGAAGGAAAATAATAAATATTTATGTGAGAAAAATAAGTATATTTGACTTACATCCTTGCATCCCGAACATTTCCTATTCGTATAAATTATATTATTTCGATTGGCAAAAACAGATTTCAATTTCATACTAACTGCTTGACAATATTTATCCAATCCAAACTCCCAAAAAAGGCAAACGACCTCTTGTATTATATTTATTTCATTCGAAAACTTTATAAGCCCAGATACGTACTTTTCAATAAAAATATTTGACGATGATTAGTAAACAAAATTTCATTGATAAAAGTGTCATTGCATTTCCTCTATTTGCCCGTTTGTTCATGCAGAATGCGTAAGTCTTGGCAAATGTTCTTTCAGTTAATCATATTTACATCTTTCCTAGTCACAGAAACATAGGGGACAAATGCCTGAAGATCACATAATTCGATGTTTAAAAATGAATCGTCATTTTATTTTTTACATACTAAATATTTTGCCAAGCCATGATTTATGTTTGACAAAAACATACAAGTCCGGGTTCATTACACGTTATATGTCGTTATCTATAGTCGTAGGAACGAAATCATTATTCCTCTTATCGGGGGGAATTGAATATCAGATAAAACGAGAATATATTACATATAATGTAAGAGTTGATATGAAACTGATAGACAATAAGTAAATAAACGATCCAAAACCGTAAAGATAACTTGCTCCTTGGCGTCCAAGTCTTACAAGTTTGCCATATGTTGTCATATGAAGAAATTTTGACCTTGACATTTGACCTATTTCCCGTTATCAAATATTGCCCATCTTCGAACTTGGCCTCACTTTTTACTCTAGCTATCGATTATTGAAAACAGAATTTAAAAATTCAATCTCGTTCTCAAGTAATCGCTGTGACAGACACACAGACACACACACAGAGTGACAAACCATCCTGAATAACTTGCTAAGGAGCAAGTTAATAAGCGGCTGGACAAGAATCCAGTAGTTAGGTAATTTTTCCTGAAGTCGTTTAATGCGCAGTTTGCTCTGGAGTAACTGAGTAACTGTGGGTTGACTACTATTGCTTCCGGAAAGAATGTAAAGCTCTAACTGAACTGGAGCAATTATTCTTGAAAAAGCAACTCTGCTGCACTACCTGTATTGATAATATTAAAATCTGTTAACTCCCATTTAACAAAATCACCCATCTTTCCACTTTCCACCCAAAGTGGAAAGTGCGGACATGGAACAGCAGGATAGGGAGCGTATAAGAAGTCATCTTCACGATCTCGTTACGTACACAATCTGCAATGCCGAACTGCTCACATTCTGCCACCAAAGAGGGGTACTTGGGGTTGATGATATCGATAAAATAGTAAGTATAATTAACTAACTGATGCAAAGCACATGTGTACAAAGATATATCCTTTGATTTATCAGATATAGCTAACTGATTTCTAATTAATCCTAAGGCATCCATCCCGGAACACATTGAAAAAGCTCATGCGTTCTACCAGATCATCCAAACCAGAACGAATTCATATAAAGTTCTAAATGAGGCCCTTCAGAAAACCGATCAAGGTGACGTGGCAGCAATATTGGAGACCGGAGTTGTCCCGCCTTCTCTAGACGACAGCTCAAGGGTGAAGAAGCTCCTGTACGATGACGCCAGTGATAAAAAGCGGATTAGATTGGACAGTGGCGAACCATCGGCAACTACTCGTCCCATCTTTGATGTCACCGCCCCGGTGAGTCTGTTCACAGGGAGGAGGAGGGAGCTGGAGGAACTTCACGAGAAGGTGCAACGAGCTGGTGGGAGTGGACACGGACATCCGATTGTCATCTCCCAAATGACCTCCATAAGTGGGCTTGGGGGAATTGGAAAAACTCAACTAAGCCGACAGTACGTCCAGGAGAGGAGCAAATACTTTGATGATAATTGCATCTGGTTCAATGCTGAAACGGAAAACAGCTTGTCTGAGTCCTTCCGGACACTCGCAAAGGATCAACTCCGAATCACAACTAAGGACGCCAACGGAACAGAAAAGAAGATTGAGAGTTTGGCAAGGGACGTGTACACCTTCTTCCAGGATAGGAAATGTCTCTTCATCTTTGATAATGCAGAGAGGGAACCCTGGCTCAAGCAGTTCCTTCCAGTAGCTTCCAAATTATCTGCACCAGGTCATTCCCGACCATACATCCTCATCACATCCAGAACCAGAGATTGGGACAAGGGCATTGCTGTAGTGGAACTTAACGAGCTGGACATGGATGAGGCGGTTGCCTTTGTGAAGAAAGGACTGGAGCTG
>JAQIXQ010001977.1:0-12098 GCA_034700485.1 Pseudosinella alba | reverse complement strand
TGCATTACATCAAATACCAAGCCAAGCCATAGCAAGATCATTTCATTTCATATTCACCTTGTTCTCCATCCTATATCTCTTTTCTCTCTCCAATCTTCTTCCTCTAAACCAAAGCCTTACTTGCTCCGTGTAGGAAAAGGAGTACAAGTCAGCTTTAAGCAGAGGAACAGTCATAGTCACCACCCAAGCCCAAGCCATATTATATTACACTCTTCCATATCGCTTCTCCTCTCCTTCTTCTCATCTCGACTTGTCTGTGTTCCTCTCTCCCATTCAAGTCAAGCCAATCCAAAGCCTATCCAGCATCAAACCTATGCCATATAGTAAAGGAGACAAGGAGGGAGCCACAACAAATAAATATGTTCATTCTATATCGCTTCTCATTTCTCTCGTCTGCGTTCCTCTCTCCCATTCAAGTCAAGCCTATGTCACAGCCAAAACCAAAGCCGGTGACTGCTTCAGCAGAGGAACAGTCATAGTCACCGGCCAAGTCCAAGCCAAAAAGATTCTCTCTTTTTTCTCATCTTCATATCATATCACACAGTCACAGTCAAAACCAATATAAGTTATATGACAAGCAGGCAATGAGACCCAGAATCCAATATCGCAACAAGGGAGAGGTTGGGAGTGTTTGTATGGGTTGATATTACCTGTTTGCACTGGTCGACCGATCGCTCCCAATTTCATTATCTCTCCCTGCTTTCTCCTATTTCTTTTCATTAAAAAAGTCATTTATCTTTTTAAATGTGACGGTTGCAACGATCTAGATAATTGCTGGGGGGAAAAATCTATTGTGAGCAGACGAGTAATTCCTACTGGTGATGATAACTCCGATGGTGAAAACAAAAATAGCAATCTGAAATCTGGTTTCAAAATTAAGGCCCTTATTAATTCCCAGCTCCGGGATTTGTTAAATTCAAAATTATTCTCAAAGGTAACCGACACAAAATCACTCATTTTCAAAATGATTTATTTATATATTCATTATTTTATTTTCTTCAATCCAATCATAAATCGAAATCAAATAAATTGAATTCTTATACAAGAAATTTGCTTTTTAAACTTAAAAAAAATCACCAATTAATTAGCCTTCAACCTTTAATAAGTATAGTCTATTTGCTCCTGGCTCCTAGAGACTGAGCATGTCCAGGCAACAAAATCGGGTCTTGCTTGGATGCAGCTTCCAAAAAGGCAGTCATTCAGCTTTGCAAAGCGTGTCATATATACGGTACAGCCACCGAATAACAGCCATATCATTTGCCGTCGGATCCTGTAATGAAAATTGATTATATAGTTGCTCACGGCTGATCCCGTTCGTCCTGTCGTATAAGTAATAGAGGACATACGCTCCACAAGCTTGGGATGTTATAGATTGGAGAGCGGCATTGCATTCTATTATCTGCGTATAATGTATATTATTCCTCTCTGCAAATTTATAGATATAACCACAGTTTTCATATTGCCACAATGGTTTGCCAAAGCTGCAGAAGAACTCCATATGCGCATTAGGACTTGCTATGTATATCCCCAGCCAATGGCAACCCTTTTCGTATGATTTCTCATCATTGACGCAGAAAGCGACGGGATATTGAGTTATTTCTATCTCCGCTATCTCATGAACAGCGTAGCATCCAAACTGGACGTACGTTCCATAAAATAAGCGTGCCATGAACCACATTATATCGTAAGTATTCATTTTTGTTTGAATAAATCAAGTAACTGTGTTGACAGTCAATGACTTCTGTGATATACTATTTCATGACGAATTTGCTTTTTAATTGTATTACCTGCATCATATTGTCATCTCCTTATGTAGATGGTCATAACAGCTAGTTTTAGAGATGGCTAGAGTATAACCAAGCTCGTGATGTAATTTATCAAAGTGAATTCTCACAAATTAAAACTCTAAATGACAATGCTACGTAAGGTGAGGACAATTACGGGCTTTTATCAATATTTCCAATGAATGTTTTCTTAATTGATGATTATCTTGTTGTTTATATGCTTTCACCCCATAAATTGTGTTTTCAAAGCTAAATTAGTAAAGCTACTGGCGTAATTATGAGCTTGAGGTTCAAACAATGACCAACTATTCATAGTGCTTTATGCAGCATTCATTAGATGGGACAAGTGGCACTTTTCGGAACGATGCTTAACTTTGAACACGATGTAACTGTATTCTTTTTGGTTGGACAGATAACATCTCCGTGTGTGAATGCAAATTGCTGGATTATGTCTGGTCATCTCTAGCTGGCAAGGTGAATGAAAATGGGAGCAAAATGAAGCAACTAACACCACAACTATTGATAGCGCACTTTTATTCATGGAATTGGTACTGGGGCAATACATGATTGCTGACGTGAGCTATTGACAACGTAATACTGTCATTATATTTTCAAATGTCCCGACTTGCTGAGTATATGAAAACCGTAAAAGGACTATGCTTAACAAGGAAATTGTACAAGTACAACTTCATCCTTTTGAGGAAACCTTCGAATCTGGGATAAAAGAATGTATCAAGTTCAACAACTGAAGAATAAAAGTCTTACAATGTCAATATGATCGCATCTCTCGTCTTGATGTCAAATTTACCTTTTTAAATAAATTAATTTTTTAAAAATAAATTTAGGAAAACGTTGTTCTTTATTTCTAATTATTTCGTGTAGGATTAGATATTTTTTCAAGCGTGCTTGCATAATACGATCATAACTAAATCATGAAATAATTATCCAAACTGAAAACAGTTAAATTCAGTGTTTAGAAAGGTTTTATGCCTTTAATACGTGTTTTCATCTCCAGCTATATGAGCTAATACGACTCCGATATCGTCGAACTCGAGGTTGATTGTGACAACGGAAACCTATTCCAGTTCCTGATGATTACGTATATCTATTGGCGAGCACCTGGTTAAAGGGAGATAAAACGCATTCCGCAGTCTGCTTATCGTAATTTCATGGGAATTATAATGGACAAGGAAATAAAACTATTGTTTCAACGAAATTAGATCTGCACACTGAAGCTCATGTAATCTCATATAAACTTATGTAAACCCAAAAAATACGGTTTATGCAATAAACATAAAGGGTGATATAACCCGCTAATGCTGGCTGGGCCCCACAAGTGAACCCTAATGAGTCATGTATCATTCGATAGGGAATTTTGTGAGGACTCCAACGGTATATGCCTCATATTCCAAAGTTGGGTGCCAATATCTGAAAATTCGGAGTTTGTTATCAATGCCAACGATGTAAAAAAAATATGGAAAAAGTATTACAAGATATGAACATTTTCCTTTGTATATCATCAGAACAGGAATGGAATGGAGGACTAAATACGGAATGTCAATGACTGCTATGCATATACTCGTTCGCTGATAACATCATTAAAGCTAATTAAAGCCTATATAAATTTAATTTAATTAACAAAAATGTTTGAGGAAAAAATATCCGTCCCTGTCTTGTTATCAGTAAGTGGGAATGACCATGAAATAATTCATTACCCAGACACGGTTTACTACAGTTAACACGATTTCTTATGACTTATTGTAATGTTAACTTTAACGGGAGACAATGGGTCTGAAGTCAATTAATAATAGTAATAAGAACATCAGTAAATAATTTCTTAGTATTGGAGTTGTTTTGCCCAAGCAATAATTTCATGAAGCCTGACAGTTAATAACTGCACTCAATAGAATGAAGAATTCTCTTGTAGCTGCAGTTTCTTACATCACCCCTTTTCCCAGTTTCTGTTACTGTTTTTGTGTTATGAATAATAATGTGACAGGGTAGCTGGCTTGCAAATTATTTTTGAACAAAGCAAGCAATCACTGATATATCTTCGTAATATTCGGCAAAAATTCAGCACGTTAAGCTTGCGTCAGGCTGATCTAGGAACATAATACGTAAAAAATTATAGTACATATTATAATTTTTTAATTATCCTAAATCGGCGTTGCACGAGCTCAACCTCATAATTAGTTACATTTTGTTAAGTCAACATGGCCTACCTCAAATGCAACATTTGCTTCAAAAATATAAAAGGCAAACTGTATCGTTTGGTGCCGGGCACACGACTATGGAACTCTGTCATTGCTCAGAATAGCCCGTCTAGTCTTCGTTTTAACAGTGAAAGTGAAATATGCAACAAATGTTACAGCAAATATCATCGATTGATTGCAAGATCCGGCCGGCTTGCAGATCCTACCGTGATTTCCTCAGACGAAGACAAATTCGAGCACATGGACACATCAAGTCCAGACAACCACGTGATGGATTCCTCAAATCCTCATGGAATACTTCCGACATCCGAAAAATATTGTACCATTTGCGGCAGCCATGCTGGCCGAGTCAGAGTGACCAATCTAATGCGCAAACACGTTTGGAATCAGTGCAAGGTGGTAATTCCTTTCGGGAATCGCACATGTACCACTCACCTCGTAGGGAATCAACATCACAGAAGTTTTGACCAGTGCTCAATTTCAACCGCATTATCAAAGTCACATCCAGTGTTACTTTCGGACGCAGATATTGCTTACTATTTGAATGAAATAATCACTGAAAATATACCGTCTTCACAACCCGACGAGGAGCAGTCAGTGGATTTTTTGCCTTCATTTATAAAATCAGAATCAGACTACCAGACCTTCACTGGGTTGGACAAGAATGCCTTCCTGAATTTGCTTTCCTCTATTGCAATCTCAACTATGAGAACCCAAACCGTACACAACGCTTTACTTATGTTCATGATAAAACTAAGAATGGGAATAAGTCAGAAGGAGATTGCACACCTTTTCAATGTCTCTCAACCCTTTGTTTCGGGCCAAATTGAGAAAATCAGAATCTGCTTGATGGAGCAATTTGTCCCAAAGTGGTTAGGATTTTCGCATATACTGCGTAAAGACTACCTTTCGGCCCATTCAACTACAATGAGTAAAATCCTATTTGAAGCCAACGAAGGGGCTGCTGTGGTTATTTTAGACGGGACCTATTTTGAAATCGAGAAATCTTCCAACTACATGTTACAGAAATCAACTTACTCATTACATAAATACTACAACCTTGTCAAATCAATGATAGTGTGCGCACCAGACGGTTATATTATTCATGTGGAAGACGCCTGCCATGCAGATAATGCACACAATGATTCATCCATACTTAACTATATGATCAGGGATGGAAAGCAGTTTAATCGTTTCTTTCTTCCGCAAGACATTATCGTAGTTGACAGAGGTTTCCGCGACAGTGTAGTGGCACTAGAAAATCTGGGTTATAATGTGAAAATGCCTAGTCTGCTCTCCCGTGGACAATCTCAGTTTAGCTGCGAGGAGGCGAATAACAGTAGACTTGTTACAAAAATTCGATGGGTGATTGAATCGGTGAATGGAAGACTAAAAAAAGTTTTCAAGTTCCTACAAAATAGAATTCCAAATTCCCTGTTGCCTAAAATTGATAGTTATGTGAAAATTAGTTGTGCTATATTAAATGCATACTTTAAGCCATTGGTGGTGGATCATCCCGCTGCAGCCGAAATAGCAGAATATATCTTGGAACGTAGTAAATCCGATAATAAATTCTATATGGACTTGGACAATATGAAAATATTAAATGAGCGCCGATGGATGCCTACAAATATTAATGACTTTGGGGAGTTCCCGCGACTTGATTATGAGGACCTGAGAGATATCACTGTCGGGATTTTCCAACTTAAGCAAGCCCCAAGTTACACAAGCTTTCACCTTAAATCAGGGGAACACAATCTATCAATTGAAGACTACGAGATTTGCAGACATCCTGAGTTTTCTGGACTTCTGCATGTGAAAATGGGAAGCCGACATCGGAGCGCAAAGCGTCATCGAGTTTATGTTGCCTACGATCCCAACCGAAATGATCCCAGCGGCATTAGGGGTTATTATTGTACCTGTCAGGTTGGATGCCGAACCCTTGGAACTTGTGTGCACGTTGCATCAGTGTTGTGGCTACTTGGCTATGCATTGCCAAATGATTGTGTAACCTACCCGGCACATAAACTTGGAAGTAATTTGTTGAATCTCCGATCGTAAATTGTATGCACTGTTGCAAAATTAAATGCAAAGTTCCTGGCAATATTTTGAAATATGTATATTGGCTTTAAACAATACTATGATGACTAATATAACTTTTAGATTAAGGGAAATAAAACTAAATTATTAATTAAAAGTTGATCTGATTGAAACGCGTTTGATATTTGACAAAACTGGCAAGAATTTGCATAACATTTTTACGACCACCCTAATTTTATACAGTATAAATATAATAAATGTGGTCATATTTGTGAAGGAGAGTATTTAGATAAGTATTTGATGCAGCATTTAAATCGTGAAGCGATAAGCGATGTATATGTCATACTCCTTTGTCTGAAGAAAGAAGCAAATGTGTCCATGCGTATGCAGCTGGTAACAAAAAACACTACATTATATCAGATTTGTTGCTCTTTCATCAATTCGTGATTTTGCTAAATGTCAAATTTGCTACTGGATAAGTGTTTTTCGTCTCATAACCCAAACAAACCATCATCAACCTAAACATCGCATGTTTTTTCGAACATTATGAGAGCATGATTTAATTATCAGATAAGAATCCATAATAATTGTGACCTCTGACTGATATTGTACATGCTTTATTCCTAAATCCGAACTGGCTCATGCCAATCTAAACAATTCCATTGTGGGGGTGTCAAATCACAAATCGGATTATGATATTTTAAGTCTGATAATCTCACATGACATGAAATGTTACTGAATTATTATCGGAATGGAATCATCTGAATTACTAGATAGATAAGGCCCTACTCGAGACATGATTTTTACAGGACGCAATCCCAACTGATGATTTATGTTTGATGATGCGATAATGTTAGAATGCAACATTCTGAAAATGTGTTATTAATAAGTTTAGTTTGCTTTTGATCACGACATATTATATCGTGTCCGTGTCTGCCAAATTTCACGAACATTTTTCAAATCGACAAATAAACTAATAATTTGTTAAATCTCTGCCTAGATGCAGAACACCATGTCAGTTACATTGCCTAGTCATGTTGTCCGGGTGCTGATCGTCATCATATCCATCCCCATATTTACAGTTCAAGGTCAACGGGATGACTGCACCGTGACCATTCAAAACGGGACAATTATAGGGGCAATCGGAGATACCCTAAATCCTGAGAAGAAAGTTTGCTCCTATTTGGGAATACCATTTGCGGCCCCTCCGGTTGGACCATTGAGATTTCAGGTAAGCTCAATAATATACTAGCCCATGTAATATTAATTAACTATTTAACTAATTAATTGCATGAATATTTTATGAAATTTTTAAAACCACATTAATACACTTTTATGATATAAACGTATTTCTTCGCTCCAGCCACCTCAACCTGCGCAAGGCTGGACAACTCCAATGAATGCCACCACATCCCCGAACTGGTGTCCCCAACCAGGAGACAACCCTCCTGGAATTGTGACATCAGAGGATTGTCTCTATCTTAATATTTATCACCCAAATGTACTGCTTGCCACAGTTTAATTTAATTTACGTTAAGTATAGTTTTTGACAATTTACCACACATTTCCTTAATCTCACTCCGTAGATAGAAGATATTTCAAATGCCAACCTTCCAGTTTTGGTTTGGTGAGCTATATTTTGAAGAAGAAAATTTTAATAGTAAATAGTGTAGTTACTTGATTCCCAGATTAGAAATTTTTATCTTGTGTTAATTCCAATTAGGATTCACGGTGGTGGCTTCATAAGAAGTCAAACTCTGCCCTGGTACACGCCAGAAAAGTTGCTTGCCCGCGGGGATGCCATTCTAGTCGTCTTACATTACCGAATGGGAGTACTTGGTAGAAGCCTCACCTCACAATTAACGGTCAACACTAACACTTAAGTTATATTTAATCATTAATTTTACTTGCATTTCCCAACAAAACTCAACAAGGTTTCCTAAGTACCGGGGATGAGGCTGCCCCTGGTAACTATGGCCTTAAAGATCAGGCACACTCCCTTCGCTGGGTTAATGAAAACATCAAGGCATTTGGTGGCAATCCGGATCAGGTCACCGTTTTCGGGGAAAGTGCAGGTACAAAATAAATCGGTTGCCATGGGAACACTACCCTCATATGCATTATCATATCTCTATATCATAACACTATTCAATTTTGTTTCCTTTTTTGCGAATATTTTAGGAGCCGCATCAGTCATATACCAACTTGTGAGCCCCCTGAACAGCGGCCTAATTCACAGGGCCATAGCTCAAAGCTGGTCCGAAATCAAAACATTTGACCCCGACCCATTTGCCTCCGCCAAGTCCATGGCAGAGCGACATGGTTGCCAGGGAACGGACACAAGTCAGCAAATAATCGATTGCCTGAGCAATGCCTCCTGGGAAGAAATCATCCAAAAACAGTCGGAGTATCAAGGGGAGTGTTATGCAACATTGTCCTACCCTTATGCCACCTTGACCCCGGTGGTGGAGCCAGATCTTCCGGGAGCCTTCATCACGCAAGAGCCGATGGATATAATTAAAACCGGGGAGTTGGACACTTCAATCCCAGTCATATTGGGGGCAAATAGGCACGAGGGCTCCTTTATGTTGGGCTCATTATACCTGTCATATTTTGGACCTCGGGGGTTGGACCGGGACCCGGTATATATGAGAGAGCAAATCGTCCCCGATTTGTTAAAATATTATGGGATTACAGGGGATGAGGCTAATCGGGCTGTGGCTTCAACCATAGAAATGGCTTATTTGTCTGGGGTAAATCGATCCAGTTGGAATGAGAGTATGCCGGGGTTGGTGGACGTGAGCAAAAAAAATCAACTTGAAAAACTAAAAGCTAATTAACTCAGGTAATTTTGCTACCCATTTTAAAGTAAATTTTGTGTACTTTTTAGATGTTATCCGTCTTCAACTTCAAGTCCGTAATTCAATCCACTGCTGAATTATTGAGCAATCGGGGAAATCCCGTATATCTTTATACATTTGAGCATCATAGCTTGAACACAGTCTGGGATGTGATGTTTGGCTTTGGTCGGGCTGGCGTCCCAGTCCAGCATGGCATTACACACGGAGACGGTACAAAAAAAAAAGATTCGCTTTTTGTTTTAGTTCTGTTTTATCCCATTTATAATAATAAGTTGATGGATAATGAACACAATCGTTAATTAAATAATTAATTTTTATCGTTATTTTCATATGTATTTTTCCCTTCCAGTCATAATATACCAGTTTGGGGTCCCAGCTGAATTTTCAAGGGCGGATGAGACCTTCTCCGAAACGCTTTGTGATATGTGGATAAACTTTGCTGAGGAAGGGTAAATTTGAATAATCTGCTTTGATAAGGATGAAGTTAAAGTCATAATCAGGTATGTCATTCCTTATCAACTTCTGTCAATTTTATTTATCCCCTGTCATGCTTCCAGGAATCCCACTCCTGAGCCCGACGAAAGGTACGAGCAGTGGCCAACCTATAATATGACTGATGAGTTGTATATAAAGCTGAATGGAACTCCCACTGTCCAATCTGGGTATCGTAACACCTGGCGTCCAAATGGCTTTGAGTGGAATTAACATGGATATAAAATCATGACATTGATAAAATTAATTATTTGAGGTGAAAAAGTACAAATTCAATCAGTTGTAACAAATGTCTCACCTGGCAGTCAATAACATGCAATTGTTGAATAAAATCATTGACATATCGTGGACTACTTCCGTGGTCGATAAAGGAATAGCCAAAGTTAGATTCAGCTATCAAGGTAATACTATCATATTCAGGTTGCGACGCGGTGGAAAACTTGCTTGTTGCAACTTGCTTGTCGTCGACTTAATTTTACTCTGAGATTAATCAAACATATTATACAAACGTACTGATCTCATCGAAGAAGTTTCCCACAGGACCCGGGTAAATAAATATGACGCTAAAAGACTTCCGTGATGTTCTCGTTATCACCTTAACTATCCTTGTCGTGTCAGCTCAAGGTCAGGAGGATGACTGCACAGTGACCATTCAAAACGGAACAATTATTGGGGCAACTGGAGACACGTTCGACCCAACGAAGAAAGTCTGCTCTTACTTAGGAATCCCGTTTGCGGCTCCTCCTGTTGGCCCGTTAAGATTTCAGGTAATTCATATATACCTAACTAGATTTGTTTGTATTATATAGTAGATGAACTTGTCATAACTATTCGAAATAAGAATGGGATTGGTTTGGGGATTCTTTTAAAAATTGGGAAATTTTATAGGCTCCTCTACCGGCCATAGGATGGGAAGGCAACTTGAACGCCACAACTTTTCAAAACTGGTGTCCTCAGCCGGGTAACCCCCCACCTGGTATAATGATATCGGAGGATTGTCTCTATCTGAATGTTTATCAGCCAAAGGTATGAATTTCAGGACTTGTGTGATTTGTTTAATTTTTGATACAAATATAAATAAAGAACTACTCTATTTGCTGTAATATTAATTATCGTGAACTATATCCAAAAGATGGAGAACATTTCCGATTCCAATCTACCGGTAATGGTTTGGTAAGGCAATATTTAAAGAAATTGATACAGCGGATCAGTTGTTAATTAAGTCATGGGAAATAACTTTATCTTTTTCTAAGCTACAAGATTTTAAAAAAAATGTTGTTGTTTCCCACACCCCGAAATATACAAGGATCCACGGCGGTGGCTTCACAAATGGAGCAAGCTTGCCCTTCTACACCCCTGACCGTCTTTTGGCCAAGGATGACGTCATCCTTGTTGTGATTCATTATAGATTGGGGTTATTTGGTAACATTAAATCATGACATTATTCAGTCACTATTGCATTATTAAAAATTGGGAAAGTTGAATTCAAATTTGTGGAATACATACCTAGGTTTTATAAGCACAGGGGACGGGGTTTGTCCCGGCAATGCCGGTCTGAAGGACCAGTCACTGTCCCTCCGTTGGGTCAAGGAAAATATCAGGGCCTTCGGTGGAAACCCGGAGCAGGTCACAATTTTCGGGGAAAGTGCCGGTAAAGCAAAATTAAGTTGCTAAAAAATATCTCACTTTCCCCTAGAATGTTTCATTCTGATAATTGATTCATTTCACAGGTGGAACCTCCGTAATCTACCAATTAGTAAGTTCCCTGAACAAAGGCTTAATTCACAGGGCTATAGCCCAAAGCAGTTATGAACTCAAGACGATGGATCCCAATCCATTTGAGTCGGCTCAGTTAATGGCCCAAAGACTCAACTGTCAGGATGTGGTGACAAGCCGGGAAATTATTAATTGTTTGCGGGGATTGACATGGGAGGAAATCATACGGAAACAGGAGGAGGCCTCCGCGGAAGCCTATTATAATTTGACCTTTCCATATGGCACGGTGACCCCAGTCCTAGAACCAGATTTACCAGGGGCCTTTATCACCCGCGATCCCATGGACATCATTACGGATGGGGAAGTTGACACTTCAATCCCTGTCATGTTGGGAGCAAATAAGCACGAGGGCTCGTATATTTTAGCATCGTTATATTTAGCATCAATTGGACTTCGAGGATTGGATCAGGATCCCGAATACATGAGGGACCAGATTGTGCCTGACTTGTTGAATTTTTTTAGGATTCGGGGGGATGATGCTAATCGGGCTGTAGCTTCTTCCGTGGAAATGGCTTATATGGGTGGGATTAATCGATCAAGTTGGAATGAGAGTATGCCGGGGTTGGTTGACGTAAGTAATAAAAATTAGACTCTGATAGAATGCAATGTATGAACAATTGCTTTGTTATTTGATTATAATATTTAAATTGTTTTTTAATATTTTTTTGTGCCAGATGCTCACCGTTTTTTACTTCAAATCCTCAGTCCTTGAAACTGCAGAATTATTGAGTAGTCGGGGGACCACTGTATATCTCTACTCGTTTGAGCATCACAGTCTGAATTCCGTCTGGGAAACTGTGTTTGGCTTTGAATCTGCTGGTGTTCCCGTGGAGCATGGAATTACCCATGGGGATGGTAATTTTTTAGAATATTAATTATCTGAAAATTTATAATTATTTTATGAAAAATTTATGCGTGGTATTTTTTAAAGA
>JAQIXQ010001976.1:0-12101 GCA_034700485.1 Pseudosinella alba | reverse complement strand
AATGTGCTTTGCTAATCAGATCCAACCCCACCGTCACATTTTCCAGCTTTCGCAATCCTGGCCCAAAATGACACGTCAATGTCGGATAGTCTTCCTTCTATACCAAGAACTCAATCGAGCCGTTCCCCCTTCTTAACAAACTCCAATTAAAGATTTAGAAAATGAAGATATATCGGTAGTGATTTATATGGCATATGGCTACATTCATATGCAATAAACAAAACTGGCAAATATTTTGAAATGAGGACCTAGAAGATATGTTAATACACAGGGATAAACCTACATATTATAAGATAGTTTGACATATATCCACCCAATTTTACTTTAGCCAGTTAAAATTCGCTATTCCCCTGCAATTACTTTCGATCGAAAAAATATCATAACTGCATTTTGGCATATGAAGAAATTTCGCATATCCTCCCATGTTAACGCCACCCTTCGACATTACGTAGTGTCGCAAAAAAAACGGACATAATTTACCCTTAGCCCCAGTGTACTTTATTATTACTATTTAGGATGCTGATCGAAATTGCAGAGTGGCTAATAGAGAACTTTACCGGGCATATTTTCTGATTACTTGTAATTGTATATGGAAGTATTTGGATTATGTGGAAGTTTCAACAATGGTATGATAATCATACAACACATACATTGTGTCTGAAATCAAATGAACGAAACTCTTCCGAGTTTTCCTGAAAAATTAAATCTTTGGACGCTCTTTGTTTCATTCTCTGGACTCTTGTTTTTGCTGTAACAAAGTTACTTCTCTAATGACAATGAGCAACTTCATGACTAATTAATTTAGCTGATTTTGGAATAAAAGAAAGTGGCATATTTATAACGTGCCAGATGCAATGTCCAAAATACAGACATTCTTTGCAACCTCAAAAATTATTGCAAATTGCTTGTCCTAAACATCCTAAATGTCCATTTAGGATGTTTACAATCTCATATTCAAAACCCTGGCATAATAATTTAACAACAATTTGCACGATTCGTTGGGGCAACATGAGAAACGAAACACTGCCAATGTCAAATTTTTATTACGCCCGAACTATTTAACTGAGGCCGATCATATTGTTCTTATAAATACCGGCAACTACTACCAATACGTGTTCACTCCACACCATGCATCATTAAAAAGGATTGATTGCAGGATTCCCTAGCTAACTGGTTGATATATTTGCGGTATGTTTTAGCTTAATTGCTTGCTTTACCTCTAAATTACTATATAAAATTAAAACGCGATAATATTTTGCTAATGGTAAGACCCATACAACAAAGCTACCTATTTATACCAAAAAATGTTCACCTTTGTTGAACTGAGATATAAAATGAACAATAGTCGTAATAAAATGGCCAGATCGGAGTTTCCGCCATTCACTTCCCTTTCATTTTTGGCAAACTCACATAAAAATATAGAATGATGACATATATCCTTCCCTTTAATTTGTCCATTTTCCAGTTTTATCGACCCCTCCCATAATATATACAAGGTTGAGCAGAGCTCGAGAAGAGAAGACTCCTTTCCTATGAAACGGGATGGGATAAGAAAAAAAATGTATGAGTTAAAAAAAAGATTGACCGAGTTCGAGGAAACGGGTAACTTATGAAATTGCATTATAAATTGTGCAGTATACGTTCCTACCACGACATGACAAAATTGCGTTGCGAAATTTGTTCCTTTCATCTTTTTAAAATGATCCAAGTTTTATTTCCAATGCCCGAGTTATGTCCGGATTGGAGTCCGATTTACTCCCAAGTAGGGTTGAATCGGGTTGCAGGAAGGAAGGGGAATATTAGTCGGTACTGTTAACTGTACACTATTATCCGGGGAAATGGGGCAGTTGTGGGAGGGAGGATGATGAATACGGATGCCCTTCATCAGTCCTTGTCCTGGGCTAAAAATGTCGTCCTTCTCATCTCAACACTGCAAACATATTTGGACTAGGATTAGTTTATCCATATCCTAGTTACAAAAAATAGTAAAACAAGTTTAGTTCATTCACATTAGCAGTAAACAATATTGAAGTGGGTTAGCATGGCAGCAGTTACAACACTTATTTTTTTAAATATCTGTCACCATTAACGTTCGTATTTGCTATTCAGCCTCTCAACAATAAACTGCTGGATTGTTCCTTCCACTGGGGCTTTGGGACGCCAATTTGGGTGAAGTATCATCACCCATGTGAGCGTTGTGATGCTGCAATGTAACAAGACACATATTTTGAACAATGCACACAATAATTTAAAAATAATGACAACAGTCACTGTCACTACTTTCACTTGAATTGGGTTATCATCGATGATGAGGATGGTGAATGGCCTTCATTACCTGTACAGACCTAATTAAATAACATTTTTTCCTAACAGCAGCTTTACCACATTTGCAGATTTGCACAATTCAATAAATTGCAATTGCAATTTGAAAAAAATAAAATGAAAAGGTGTTCCCAAAAAAGCTTG
Organism: Pseudosinella alba; assembly: GCA_034700485.1. Classification (NCBI taxonomy): domain Eukaryota; kingdom Metazoa; phylum Arthropoda; class Collembola; order Entomobryomorpha; family Entomobryidae; genus Pseudosinella; species Pseudosinella alba. The sequence continues at coordinate 9,635 of JAQIXQ010001976.1, read as the reverse complement.
ATGCTCTCCTTCCGCACTCCAAAGTTGAACTGGTAGTAAACTCCTCGACAACACCAACAGCCGGATAAACCCATTCCCTCAAAGGAAGCACTTTGTACTTATCCCGAAAACACGTTGCGAAATATTATGGTAATCCTTCTTTTTGGAAATGTTGATGATTGACAGCTATTTCCTTTCCATTTGTGTTGTTGACGCTCTTCTCGCAGTTGCCAAAATGCACGGCTTGCCGACCAGAATCATAGCTTTGGATTTTTACCTTCTATGTAAAGGAAAGCGACTGACTATGAGATCTAAGATAATTGATTTATAAAGGATGAATTATGCATTGAATATGGTTATGTAGATATTCTTTGAGCGTCATTCGCAGTCAAAAGGGAAAACGAGGATGGGTTTAGCTTTAGCAAAACATAACATGATCCGTTTAAATCAGAACGAATAACGAATTGTGAAATGAAATGATCGAGTGACAGTTCTGAGGAAGTGTGGAGCAATATATAATTTATCCAGTTTGGTTTGATGTTGGCAGTGGGACCGCTGTAGTTGTCCTTGTTGAGTGACATGAAGAGGTAAGCTTTAGATATTGACATGATGCATTTTTTATATAGTTTATATAAAGTAAAGATGATATTATTATCCCGAATGGATGGATTATTATTTTGAGCATGAATGAAAGCATTCCATGAACTTCCCCTTGACATGGTGATTTGCGACGATATAATTGAAAGAGCTGTTGGGTTCGGGAGAAAAAGGCGAAATGAACGAAAAAAACAGGAGCTTGCCCTAAGTTCAGTGTTCCACTTTCATAGTCGATGATGATAATAAATGTTTTATTAATTTTTTAAATGCATGCTACAATACGTACATAGGTCAACCGATTTAAAATAGAGGTAGAGCTTATAATATAATTTATTCTACAAGGACATTTCTCACTTCAAAATTGCTTGTTGATGAATGATCTATTATCAATCATTATTATGTCATGAACGAGCCCTGCGAACATTATCAAATTTGATTTATTCGCAGAGGTAATGCATACTTAACAATTTAGAGAAATCCATCCATATCATGAATCATATTGTGCTTGGTGAGTAAATAGTTGTTTCCATTATTGTAATTTTCAAATCGTGCTCTTATAGTTTGTTCAAAGAATGGTTGGATTGCGAAAACAACCCCCTACGTCTCCGGAAAGGACGACTAAGTAAATGACTTGAGGAATGGAAGGATATGTACTAGTTGGTTTTAGATGTTGCCGTTTCTTTTTTCTTATGGTAGTGGAGGTGATATAATGATGGTAAAGTGTATTTAAAAAAGAGAAAGGTGATGGAGCATGAATTTACTTTAGTTAACAGGACGAAAGCTATCTACTTGCTTATCCAGGACGGAATTAACTTTTTGAGGTTACCGACTGGGCAGTAAAGATGAGTTAATTGAAGGAAAGTGTAATTTTGGGCCAATTGCTTTAGTTTTGGTAGTTCAGTTATGGGGCTGAGGATAGAAGGCGAAACAGGGCAATAGATGGAGAAATGAAAGAAAGCAGATCGGGATGGCATGGCATCAGCCCACAAGTTGCATGGAAGCAATAAATTAGCATCAGCAATGTGGAACGAAGTCGAATGTTGGAAAACCTTGAACTTACGATGCCCATATAATATGTACATGCGAAAATCGTCATTAGCGATGAATGCATTTGCTGTCTTTTCTGGGTTATAATGAAAATGTATTGACGACAACGATTCTGGGAGTCAGGCACAAATAGTGGGCAATGTTGTCCATAGCACTAATCATCGTATATTGGGATTCAATTATTATCAAATTTAGTGAACTTACCATGTTATCAATATTATCAACCAGTGTTTCAAGCTGTCAATGTTCTTAACATTTGGGGTTGTGACTATGTGAGGCTACTTAAGTTAAAAAGGAACTTCCGGATTTCGGTATTTTCTGAAGGTTTGATGAATTTACCAGGCCATCAATTTGTTATATGACCAAATATGTTTCGCCAATATATGTATCGACCATGAGTGAACATCGGCATATCCTCGGAAACCTGAATTATTCATTGAAACTTAAATGACGGATAGTGGAATATCAATTTGGCTGAATCGCATAGTGCAAACCCTTTTATACTGAACTTCAGTAACTGAAGAGACATAATTAATATTATAAAAAATATCGTATTTCTAATGCAAAATGTCGGGAAGAGGAATACTGATATTATTATTGCTGACGAATGACCATTATGGTTAGGACAGCAACCATAATTTCAAATGTCTTCTCCTACTCTACAATTTGAAATTTTCTCTGAAATCAACTAAGGACATTTGTCGATTACCGGACATTGCTTTGCTCCACGTTCCAGCCAGTGTACGGCCGTGAGGTAAATGATCACTAAACTCTCAGTCCCGGTTAGGAAACATCAGTTTACTTTTATACCAATTTCCCAAATCCACGCATTTGTTCTCCATATATTCGAAATACTCAAAAATGAGCTTAACCCAGGGATGCCTCAATATCCAGTTCATCCTCCAAAAACTAGTTTCCTTCCCCATTCAACTGGATCCCATATCCCTTCAAATGAGAGTAAAGCCCCATTCCATCATTTCCATAGGGTGCAAATTCCGTATAAACTTCAGAATTCTGACCTGGTATCTAGTCAAACATTTGATGAGTATCGGCTTACTATTCTGTATCTCGAGACTTGAGTGGCTCCTATCCAACTGGAAAATAGAAGATGAAGCAGAGAAAATTGGGCTCTACATGGTTTTTCTAACTGTGGGAGCGATTGCTCGCTGTTGTTATCACGTTTTGGATGAAAACCCTTATCGAATTTGTTTTACGGTCAATCAGCGTTTTAAGTTGTTTAGGGTGTCCCACTTAGGTGAGTATCTACTTAACAGCAAAACAACATATTATTAATTAATAACTAACAATATGATTAATTGTAACGACCTCTAACCCATTCCAGGCTTTCCGTCTTTGCAACGACCACCAGGCCTGGCTGAACTGTGCATCTACTGCTTTGCGGGGAGCTTGTCGGTCTATCCAATAATTGCAGCAGTGGTTCCAGTCGTTCGTGACTATGACCCTGTTCAGCTCACAACTCATAAATTAGTGGACATGATCCGCCCGAAGTCATCTTTTGTAATTCCAAACAGTACAATCCTTGTCAAAATATTTGCTAGCTTAGTTTATCTTGTCATTGTACTTCATGGGGGGTTTGTGGTCCTCTCAGCCGTACTGTATATTACAATGTTTACGGAAGCCACTATGAAACTATCTCATGATTTGTATCAACAATCGGGGGATAGTCAAGCCAAACCTTTATGTCCAACTCCAATTGGGATCACCGGACCACCCAGACTAAATTTGAATATTGCAAGGGGACGGACTGTGACCTCGATTGGGGTCACAGTTCGCCCCATTAAAATATTCAATCATCTCAAGTTTACTTCAGCCCTTAAACTTTATCGGCTTCTGGAAATATTAATGCGCATAGGGAACCAAATTGTATCCGATTTTGAATTAATTGGGGGAGTGATGGGCGTCTTGTTAGCCACTTGGGGTGGCTATGCAATGATCCTGCTCTTTGATGACTTTCCCTTCATTCTCTACATTTGCAATTCTGGCATCCTCCCCTTGTCAATTTTGGCCATTCTTGTGATAACCTGGCTTGCGGCGACCCCACACGAAAATGGGGAGCGGTTCAGATCCCATTGGAAATACCATTTGAGGGAGAAGGAGAAGCGGTTCCTGCTGAGATCCTGTGCCCCTCTGGGTTATTGGTTTGGGCCAGTCAGGATTACCACGAGGCAGACGGGTCTTGTGTTTTGCGATATTATATTGAACTGCATTGCTACTGTAACGTTGGCACTAAGAACCACTTATTGAATAGCAACAATGATGAGATAAAATTTAAAATAAAAAAATGGAATGATATAATCGACTGTAATTTAATCACATCATTGGTTATCTGTTCAAGACCTTAATATCATAATATCATAAATAAGTAGATTTGACTTCTAAATACAGAAATTGACATTTATTTATTTCCATGAGTCTCTAAAGAGCATGAAGCAATATTACAATGATGAGCATAAACACATTAGATAAATTAAGGCAGTAAATTCCAAAGAGTAAAGGAAGTATATTGAATACCTATTCTAAAACGGGGAACCAGACGAAAACAAATTAATTCAGTAAATCTATTACTTGGTGGAGTTGAGATGAAACCGATTCAGATGGGGTCCAAAGTCGGTGCCTGTTCACAAAAATCATGTTCCTGTTCATGAATGAAAAACCTGTAGGAACGGAGTTGGTGAACGAACATAGACAGAGGTTCAGCCTCCACTGGAAAGTTCATTTGAAGGACAGGATGTTCAATTTCCGGTGTCGAGATTGCTCATAAGTCGCTATATTAGTTTGGGCCCCGCAGGATTGTTATGAGGGGGAAAAGTGCAGGGAATTGGCAATTTACATAGTCAAGTCAAGAGTATATCCCCCTGAATTTCCTTATCAGTTTACATATACCCCCACTCACACAAGAATTTATCAAACGTTGTGCAAAATTCTCAATTAAAAAACAACAAAGGGAAATGCACAAACCCCCAGCAAGAACCGCAAAAATGACGACAATGTTCCCATCCAATTTTGCTACTGCGGGATTGTCCTCTCCTATAAGTTTACTTTCTCCTAGCTTTGAATCTGACTCTGAATACATCCACAACAGGTTTATCCACCTCTCCATCATTCCCGATTCCTTGAAGTACCTAATTCGCTTGATAAGGGGCAATGGGAGCATTCCCCACAAATGAAATCCCACCGATGACTGAAAATAAATTTCATTTCCTGCATTTGCCTCAATCCCTTCGGATTTCATTCTTCTCCTATAGTTATTACCAGGGCAACCCATGGAGCTTAAACGGATCATAAAGCTTAATGCTATCCCTACCTATGGGTTGCCACTTAGGATGAATAAGGAGCAAAAATTACACATTTTACAACACATTTTGGCCCAATTCAAAAAGCTTAAAAAGCTTATCAAGCTTAATTTGCCGACTTGGAGCTTTGAAGCTTAATTGGAGCTTATTTTTGGCGAAATGAAGCTTAATTTTCTAGAAATATAGCTAATTTTGCAAAAAATTACCATTTACTATCGATTTTTAAAAACATGTTCATGGAATTGCAATTTTCGACTTCGGAAATATAATATATTGCATTCTTGGCAAAAATAAATAGGATATTATCGTAGTGTGTAGTTTGCATTTTCTGCCCTTTTATACTGAAAAATACATTTTCCAAAATTGATCAAGGTTTGTCCAATACGTCAAAAAAGGCTTTAATTTTGATAAAGCTTAAAAAGCTTAGTTTTTGAAACCTTGAAGCTTAATTTCTGAAATCTTGAAGCTTAATTTGGGTTGCCCTGGTTATTACCTGATTCCGCAGTCAAAAGAAGAGCAACTTTATCACATTCTCTTACAGACTGATACAGGAGCTCTTTCTCCCTGCCATGCATTTCCTTTATCATTTTCCCATATCTAGTATGAAGAAAGTTGTCATATTTACCCGGATCACTCTTGCGTAATTTACTCTGTTTCACATAATCAAGCAAATAGGTCATGAAAAAAATGGGATGATATAAGCGACTGTTATTAAAAACCAATTCAAAAAGCATCGACTTTGTTACATTTCCGTTCCGCAAAATGAGTTCCCTGGAGATCAACATATTTGACTGGACAATAGCAATGAGGAAGTTACCATTTTCGTCGGTGTCATTTGTCATGTAAGTTTTTACCAAGTGCTGCTCCACACGAACGGAATATGGATGATAGTACTTAGTAAGCTTCTCCAAAGGAAAATTATGAAAGTCTTCGGCGACATTAGTGTAAACAGTGACATGATCATCCACAAGCTCATGAAAATGCCAATAAGGTGGCGACTGCCGTGGGAGGATCATGTTATAAACATTCGTGTTCCTGTAGCCTTCACTCAAGATAATTGTCATTAGAAGTAAACCTCCCGTCAATATCCGGACCGGAGTTGCTTCTAACAACTCAGCAGAAAATGGGTCATCTTGCTCTAAAAATAATTTCAGTATGGACATGATATTGTCCATAAGAGTTTGTCTTTGCACCAAATTATATGAGTCTGTGTGCATAATAAGTTGCAAGACTATCCTAATGATAACCATGGAAATCAATAAATACCCCCACACCTGCATATCATACACGTTTACCAGTTCCTGGAATGCCAATGGCTCCGCATTTTTTCTTGCGCAGGTCACGAACTTCAAGGCATTGAAGCTATCCGGAATGAACAGTGGAAGATGCAAGGGACTAGAGGAGACAGTTTCAATTGCTTCCACTATTGATTCCATACCACCAGAAGGAGATCTGGTAAATGTATAATTCCTCAAAATGGACTTCCACAAGTGAATGGCTAAGTACAATATTCGATTCCGGGATTTTGAAATTGATCGAGGTAGGGTCCGGAGGAGTTTGAGTTGTTTGTTCGATTTTAGGAGATAAGACACCATCTGGAAATAGTTAAAAATAGTAACATTACGTTATTATTACAAAAGGGCTATACGGGCTATACTTAGGATTCTATTTACCGGAGGTTTTAATACGCGACTTTTAAAGTCCGGTAGGATTATTAATAGTAAGATATATATATTTCTAGAAATGTGCTGTGCGGACCGCTCATAATCTGGATGCCCTGCAGGGACACACAGTTGGAGGTTTTAGAAACCTGGGTAAAGTATCACACCTTAATTATATTTTTAAGTTGGTTTGATTTACGAACCTCTAAATCCAGTGGATGCATGAAGATTGTAGTTTCAAATCCGGTAATAATTTTTATTAATTGTGCCCGCTGATGATCGTTCATGAATGTGGTTCACAATCTCCAAGGATAGCTTGCTCCATTGAATTCCATTCCGGCTTTTCTCCTTAAATGAAATCGCTCGTCTTAAATTTGTTGGAAATTTAAAGCAGCCATCTAAGCGAGCCAAGTCACTTCCTTCTGCTAACCTTGAAGAGGAAACTAAATACGATTGATGAAAAACTACGGACTGATAGAATGAAAACGCGTTACTATAAATGTCGTCCTTAATCCATTCCCGTAAAACATCACGGCGGCTGTACCGGTCCAGTTGCATTAATGCCTTTGCTTGGATTACAAAAATTGATGTAGGTGAAACTGTTTTTGGTAGCTGTTTCTGTAACTCCCCATTTGACTCATCAAAGGGGAATAACCATATAGGGGGATGTGTGAGCTGGTAGTGAAAATATCTCCATTGTTGTCCATTACCGTCACTTGCTTTGGGAAATTGTATGGACTGTTCAGTTGGATGCAGGATATTTATAATGGCTTGACAGTTCCATGGTTTGCTTCGGACAGCATACAAGAAATAATTCACTTGTACGCATATGTGTGGCATTTCTCGTAATCTAAACCCGTAGTAAGCAATTTTCTCTTGACATTCCTTGTGGGAAATAGACCTGTTCTTACTCCCTAGAATCCAAGTTAGGCGAGAATTGTTTCTTGTCATTGAAACTTCTACTGCAATCGCAATTTCAGGGCTTTGAACTATGACTGGCTCCGTGGTCTCCTCCAGCTTTAGATCAACACGGAGAAAGTTTCGAATGAAGATTATGCAGTGGAATGCGGCAAATGGAGGGGAAATGATTTGGTCCAGGTTATCAATTCTATCGGTGGGGTTCCAAATAGAGAATATGTCTTTTGCATGTAATTCAGCCAGTTTTGCATATTCTTCGTTGTTGCTGAGTTGTATTTTAAATACATGGTTGGCATCAGTTTCCTGAGTAAACTGCAAAATTGTCACAGAGAGCAACACACAAGATAGCTTTGCGGTATTCATGGTTGCTGGACTAAAAAAGTTCCTTCGCTTGTTGAGAAATATTATTGAACATAATTAATTGCTATGCCTTATTTGCTCCTATCTATGTCTGCAGTTCGCAAAAATATACGAAAAACTGTTGGTTGAAGGCAAAATTTATGGAAAGGGTGAAAATGTTCAAATAAGACTGTTATATTGTATTTTAAAATTGTTGCTAGCACTCATTTGAACAATTATTCAGTATTAAAAACAAAACATAAGATGGTTATTGAACGCGTACGTCTAAACAAGAGAATATCTAATGTTCAACTGCCGTTCAATTATTGCAAGAATATATTTGACTTAAATCGATTTTTACCAACTAACTGTAGTTCTTCAGTGCAGGATATAATATTGCTTTAAGGGCGATCCCTTTAAATTTTATTGTTCGTTTTGTCAAATTCTTTAAATAACACTATAAAGTGACCAAACTTTGAATGAATATACTTATAAAGTTTTTTGAATACTATTTTTTTGGGTGGAACTTTTATCAAGATTGCTTTAGCAAATGTCGAATCAACAGCTCTCTATTGATAGTCTGAAGCTTCAGATAGATAGGACTAAATTTTGTTGTGAAACTGGAAATCTTTTCATAATTTATGAAGTACATGTTGCTGCTATAATTATAAGTATACCCATAATTGTAACAACTGATGGAAGGATGAATGGAAGCAATTGAATCCAATTGTCTCTTGTTGATTGTTCACTGCATGAAGTGCCGCAGTTGTCATTGCAAAACTAAGGTTCCAAACAAATAACATTCCAGAAGCATTTATGGTTTAAATGTTCTCGAATAAATTCGAATTATTAACCTTATTTTGTACAACATTTGATTATTTAAATATAACTATTTCATTTGGTCTGTTTCAATTTGGCGGATCCTTTATTTATTTTTGACCAATTGTTGGCTTATTATTTGAAAAGAGTAATGAATATTATTTTCAATAAGTAAACAAATTGTAAATAATGGCAATGTATAAAATAGAACAGTAATATCCATTCAATACTCCAATTTTATTGGATCAAGTTCATTCACACTTATATTATATAATTAAAAAACCTTATTAGGAAACAAATTTTGTGGAATGCCTTAATGTAAATTGTAGCTAATTTATGAGAAACACTTCGTACGGTACAAAAAAGTATTACCCCAACCTGGTAAACTGATTAAAATAGTTGTAAGGTAAAATATTTACATTATGATAAGCAAATGAATGATTGTTTATATTATTTCGTAGTAATTTACAAGTGACATGTAATTATACACCACATTAAAACAACAATGCTTATAAATAAAAAAACATATTGTAAATATCCAGGACATAATACCTATTTCTCAATAAGTCCATTTGGGGTAAATCCGGCGAATGACCCGTCCCATTAATTGACCTTTATATACAGTTACCAAAGTTGCCAACTTACTTACCTAACTACTGTGATATTTAATTGATGTCGTGTCCGTATTTGTATTACATCACGGTTTGATTCAATTTATGACAAACTATATAAATGAAATAATAATTATGTATCGTAGATCACTTTTAAATGTAGTACATAAACCAACATCAAAAGAAAATCTTTATTATTAAGCCAAGTCAAATAAATCTCGTCATGTTAGCCTAACTAAAATGGTTGCCAATAATGGAATTGTCAATATACAATAGTATTGAGATGGGCAATTCTAAACTCTAACTCAAAAGACTCAAAATTCGCTATCTCAGACGGGGTCGCTGGGGCG
>JAQIXQ010001975.1:0-12102 GCA_034700485.1 Pseudosinella alba | reverse complement strand
TCCTTCAATGTCGTCAGCATTTCCGCCGTGGTTGATTGAGATCGGTAGAGCACTTTCAAGGAACGGAGCCCCTCCCCGAATCTGTCCAGGAGCACGAAGGCCCCTTCCCAGTAGAGCTGCTCCTTCTTGTCCATCAAGAGATGGAGGGCGGCTCGACGGGATATGAAGGGACTCCGGGGGTGATCCAAGCTCTCTTCAAGGAATGGGATGAGGTTGTAGGATTCGTCCAGTTCTGGAACAAGGTATATCTGTTGGAGCTCATACTGCCGGTGCTCGAAGGCGAGGCTGGAAAGGGAGTTGAGGATGGATTTGTAGTTGCTGTAGTCGGGTTCCATCATGTCATCCAAAGTTTCCTGGAAGTTGTCGATTGTTGCCCGCCAGTCTTGGCAGACCTCCCGGAGGCTCATCACATCCAACCGGGTGAGGAGCTGGTGGAAATTTTGGATGGGAAATATCTGCCAAGAAATGTCAAGGAAAATAATGCAAATATTTATTACATTACTCATCGACATCGTCAGTTTTCATATCATTTAATCAATCATATTATTTTCTTTGAAAAAATGAATCTAGTCATTTCACCTCATTGAAAAAATAATCCAGCTTAGATTTTGGCAGCGTTACTTCAATCATCCTCGTTTTTGATTTTGGACCAGGACGGATCCTTCTAATAACAGTTGCCATGATTTTCAACCAAAGACGGCAACTAGACTTGTTGACTGACACTAAAATATTATGATCAAAACAGCTAAAAACTCTCAATCCTTTCTAAATATTCAAAATTCCTAACAAGCAGTCACGAAAATTCATCCACTTTTACTTTACTTTACTTTTTGCATTCAATTTTTTATTCAATATTGACAACTAATGTCCTGCAGATATATGTCGCTTGGATTGTCAAAACCAACTGCAACTTTGCTATCATGACACAACTTTTAGTTTATCTTGTATGTTTATTTAGGTATATATATGGACCATTTTTATAAACATTACAAATTCACAAATGTGAGAGAAGGTTCATGCAAGCCGGCTAGGTCGCAACTGGCTAGCTAAGAGGAGGAGAGCAGGCTGGCTTAAGACATTACTTGAAACAAGCCACCATGGTGCACCAGCAGCAAACTACCTTTCTGATGTCTATAACTTATACTTTCATTCACATCAAACCATATATAATGCCACGAGAAATGATGATGATTATGGAACAAATGTGATATATTATATATTCTCCATTGCCCAATTCACAATCAGTCAGAGATTTATATAATATAACTTAACTTACCTCATCTTATATATTTTAGGTAGCTCCTCTCTTTCCATCTTCCTTCAATATCTTAAACAAATAGGCAGGGATGCATGTATTCATTTCAATTAACCTGATACTCATGCAATACTTTTGAGTTTTCGTATAAAAAAACTTCAAGGGATTCATTCAATTCTTTTTCCTTCTGGTTAAAACAAAATATTTCTCAGAAATTAGTGTAAATGGGAAAATCTGAGAATGAGTCCCACTCCCAAGCTTTATCTACCCCCCCAGTTCTATTTTTGTCTTCAGGTATAACTTCCTCATAACTTTAATTAGGAATAATGTTGTTATGTTCATACATGCATGGGCGTCTCTCTAAATCCTGTTAATTTGGATTAATATGGTTGTGGATGTAGTGATACAAGATAAGTAGCAAGAGTGTAAAACCTTGTAATACGATATTACTGTCTTTTACACGATTTATTGTGTAAACGCAAAGTCAATAATTTAGGCTAATATTCATATAGGTATTTTGGTCACAACGAAAATTCCAAGATATGTAACTTTGCTCATATGCCATACTTCAATTTCTAAATGGACATTCATTAGGAGGAGTTAGGTATATGGAAATAGAAAATTATATCTGGCTATGATGTGATGAAGAATAAATGTAAATGCGATAAACAGAAATATTATATTGTGTCGTCATTGGAGAAACTGGCAGTTGGGGGGGGGGCTATTTTTTTAAAGTAGCCAAGTTTTAAAGTTTTAAAGTAAATATTTTTAGACACCGATTTTTTTCTTGCATTCGAACAAAAAGTGAATTGCAAGCAACCTCGCATGTGTCGCTTCGAAATTTAGCCGAATTAACGAAGCTAGGTTGAAACTATTCCATCTATGTATTAGATCTATTCCGGATTCAACGAAATGATAACTGAGACGGGCCTTTTGCGAGAGTTCAATTTGATCTCCAACTCTTGGAAGAAAATCACGGGCGCCCCTTGTAAATGGGATGCCCGTAATGAGAAGTTCAAAGTTGACAGGAATGCCTTACGTCGCTTTGCCATGGTAAATTGCTTCACTGCAGCTGCAATCCTCATTCATTTCAATCGAATCCTTATCATATCGCGGTTTTCCACCAATTCAATTGATAATAACATGATAAGCTTCACATTCCTCATGGTTTCTGCCACCATCTTCATGGCTTCATTCTCAATGATATCATTCAGAGAATCGGGTGCGATGGAAGCAAGGATGAGAAATTTCCCACTTCGAGCTAAATCCCATCCCAGTGGGAAATAACTTTTTCCCGGGAAAAAGTCCAAAATGTCCAAAAGTGCCCTTATATTTTTCTATGTATAGGTAATAGTAGCCCTTATTTAGCATTACATATTTTGGCAGCAATGTGGACAATATGATAGCTTTTCTAACTATCAATATAAATATGTTCATTGCTACCCAATCTATCTTTTAATCTTCAGAAAGAACCAATTTGGGTTTGCCAATTTTGAATACGACAACTATTCCACAATTATTTTAATGTCATATTTGATTAAGTATTATTATGACTTTTGCATCTATGCACCTACTCATAATTATAATTATAATATAGAAAGCGCACTTACTGGTCCCCCCACTATAAAATAATAATTAAATTAAGTAGTACATGTATGCTACATTTAATTACGGATATGCAACAGTTAACATTCGTGTTAATTGACTCGTGGGATCTAATTTTGCTAACTATCAACTTAAATTTTGCGCTTTAAATTGGATGTAAGTGTTTCTTTGTTGCTTTGTTTATTTCTATTCTTGTAATGTACGTCGGACGCCTACTTCCCCACATAATCTCTTAGAAAAAATAAATATTTTTTTACTTTCGGACACTTTTGGACTTTTGGACATTTGACCACTGCTCACAAAAGTGTCCAAAATGGTAAATACCGGTAAATACCGGTATTATCCACTTCGCACTTTATCCCATTTCTCATCCTTGGATGGAAGCATTTATAAATGAGATGGTCAAATTCGAGCAACGTCATGTAAAAAATCAACCTGAAGAGTGGAAGAGAATGCTAAAGCGGAGACCCTTGGCAAGATTAGCATTAGTCACAAGCCAAATCGTAAGGATCACGGGATTGAACATGCTGCCTCCAATCATATCAATTTGCGCTGTCCTAATGAGGGAGTCGCCATTAAACATGATGGGGGATTTTGTCAATGTAGTTGAATACGCTGGGAAAGGAATGGTAGGATTTGAAATTGCAAAGGTTATCATATTCATTTGGAATTTGGTGGCGTGGATTTTCATCTGCAAAAGTTGGAGCATTCTGATAACTTTGATTGCCACTGGATGCACGGGTCTCTCTACGGGAGTTTTGGCGCTGCAGAGGTAATAGTATATTCCTTAATCCAGTTTGAAATTTTGGGGAAATTGTCATCGATCTCCCGTTAATAAAAATAATACATTTCAATTTTAGAGATAACTCGCTTTCAATGTTGCGGACAGATCCAGAATCCTTTGCTGTTATCTACAGGCAAATAAGCATTTTAGCACAAATCTACAACCAGCTCATGTCAACCATATTAGTCGTCATGCTTGCTTATGTAACAGAGTCTCAGGTAATCTGCGGAACAAATTTAATTGCTGTAGATAACGACATCGGGACAAAAATATTCTTCGTTTTGGGATTCCTAAATGCGTTTGTTGGGCTGTGCATGGGCTTTGGAATTTGTGCGGATGTGCACGACACATCCAACAAATATTTGAAAAGGATGGAGAGGACCGTTGGACTAATGACTGGTATGAGTCACTATAAACTGAGGAATTACAAGCGAATGGTGGGAACGATGCACGTAGTAAAGATCAATTTTGGAGGAATGAACTTCATCGAGAAGTTGACTCCCGTAGTTTATCAGCAATTTACTATGGCAAGGCTTGTAGATTGCCTGTTGTTCTTAAAAACATATTAGAATCTTACATTACTATAATATGTTAATGTTATCTAACAGTATATTAGTTGTGAAAACCTGTCCTGTCAGAAACCTGCGCTCAGATAAATGATTTATTGACAAGAATCCAAATATTGATGGGATGAAATAAATGAATAAACTATGCCTTATTGTTGACCATATATCCTCATAGGATATGAAACCAAACGTGCAGATCATCCAAAAATATTAATTGATACGATCATACCCCGTTTTTCCATGTCATTGATTTGCTTGTCACTTCAAATCTAACCGTTCGTCCCATTTCACGTCAATTGGTACGTGATGTGGGAAGCATGTAAAACGTGTCAATTTGTCTTTTGTCTTCAATACTTTACGTTTCCTTGTTTACGCAGTTGGTCAAAGGAAACGGAGAACGGATCATGATATGAGAAAAATCAAATTACAAAAACAAATATCCACGTATGACTTGCAAAGTCATCTCAAGTGAAACAGTCTGAGCTATAGGTATAACATAAACATAACATCCACCGTCTGCATTGTCTAAAAAAAAACGCTAATACTGCTTTTCGACTTTACTAAATCACCGAATTAAACCGAAAAATTTCATAAACAAATTTAAACAAAAGATTACAAATTAATACGACACTCCTCAAAATATTCATCATCCTCCGCGTTACAAGATGATTTCGAGAATTTTCAAGGTTGTTGTGCTACTGTCAATATTCTTTTTGGGAATCTACGCTTGGTTATCTTTTCATAAGGGTTTACGTAATTTGGAAACATCCTGTCATCAATTTGATAAAGCAAATGGTAGCTTACCAATTGCCACGAAGAATAGACTACAACTGGAACAAACGGACTGGCAGGAAGTGCCCGCGACGGAATATCATTTCAGCATCTACTCAGCCTACCATCTCATTGACCATTCCTCATCCGAAGTATTAGTCATCGGGACAGCGAGAACTTTCACCGACCAAAAAGTAATCTGTCGCATTTATTTCAATGAAGATGAAATTGATATGGCCAAACAACAGGAGGATCCGACGACGGTTCCCTCAGACTACATCCAAGTTCCAGGAACAATCCAAACAATGGAGGAGAACTGGGATATGACCTATGCTGGAATCTTCATACATTGTCCGTTTTCAAAAACTGTCAAACCGGAAGCGGTCTCGATACTCTTGCCAACTCAAGCGGAGCCGTCTAACATGATCAGGGTCCAGAATAAGAGGGATGGATTGAAATTAAAGCATGACTTCAAATTTTCACTTTGTGTCCTTCCCTTATATGATTTCAACGAGGTTTTCCGCCTGGTTGAATGGATCGAGTTTCACAAGATGATGGGAGTGGAGCAAATAACCTTGTTTAATGTGAGCATTGGACCTCAGTCCAGTTGCATTCTGCATGACTTGATGGAGGGGAATGATCCCTCGATCAAGATGAATGTCCTTCCATGGCATAAAAATCCAATAAAGAATACCAGCCTGATCAGAAGTACCAAATGTGCGGAATGCGCCCTTTCTGCGGGGAGCAATGACTGCTTGTACAGACATCGAGGGTCCTCCAAATACATGATCTTGGCGGACCTCGATGAGTTTATCATGCCGAGGGAGAATATTGCCAAGAATTACTCGCAACTGATTGACTATCTTGATGCTCAGCATCCGGAGGAAAACATTGGACATTACCAATTTAAAAATGGTTTCTTCATCCGCTTCCGCCCCGATGACCCAATGTTAAATGAGATATGTTCCGGCTTCCGGAGTAACCCTCTAAAATACCTGGTTTGTCATGAGTCATTCCTAATGTCAAAAGTGTGGCGGGACGATTATCAGCCATATTCGGCGAGGACGAAATACATTATAAAACCGGAAGGGGTGAATCAGACTGGGACTCATTTTGCAAATGTTTTGGAGCCTGGCTATACAACTGCGCAGGTCAAGGAGGAGGTTGCCTTCGTCCGTCATTACCGTTATTATTATTTTGAGAGGAAAGGGGCAAAAATTGATAGGGTTGACCAGGGATTTGGGAATGAGTTGGTGGAAAATGTTGCGGAGAGGTTGTCATATTTCAGCAGGAAATGTAAATTTTTGGGATTTCCGTCGTATGACTGGAGTTTCTAGCTTGTCTGTCAACAGCAATAAAATGTATTTTATAGTTTGACGGAGATAGATTAATAAAATAACGTATCGAACATTATGTGAGATAATATTTTGTCAGATTGCAGTTCATGATTTGCTATTTATTTAATTCCAAATCGGCACGTTTATTAGGCATAACTATTGTCCACATAACTACGGAAGCACAACACGTTCATTTGCTAACATTACCTCTTTTACATGGCTGCGTGTCAAACTATGGATTCACATTTCCTCTGATAGATAACGGTATGCAGCAGAAGCAACCGATGTTTGATAATAATACCGAGAGCCCTGTGCTAAATATGACATGTTGCTCGTAAAATCATATCAGTACTGAAATGACTATGAATGTGTAAAAAATGTTTGATTTGATTTATTTAAAATAATATCATTCCGCTAGGCAAGATCAAATCACCCTAATTTTCTTTCATGGAGTCATGTCATGTTACATAAATGCTTATTGTTGGGTATATTTGAAAAAAATAGGAGTGCATAATTCATGTTATTATTGCATAAAAGTTGGAGCAGTAAGTTGATAGTAATAAATACCAAAAAATAAAATCAAAGGGTTTTGTCATGTCATGTCCTCCCAACTAATTACTGAATTTGAAAATTGTTCAGCAAAATGACGTCTGAACGCCTGGACGGTTGGTTGGTGGGATAGGAATAAGCAGCAGAAGCAAGCATTAATATACACTACATTTCCAACAAAGTTTCGTCAATAAGTCAAGCCGAGTCAGTAAATGATTCCTTCCTTCCAAAACTTTCATTTTCACTCCAAACGCATGCAATATTTACAGGTTGTTCCTTGCTTATATATAATATTGGTCCATTCCATTCCCCCTTCACGCAAACTTTCCAATCCACTTGTTCTGGATAGCATGCACTCACCCATGCATGTAGAATGTTTATGGCATGCCAAATCAAGGTCAACTTGAATGCAATATGCTCATATAAAAATGTCTATCGGATGGGCTTGCAAAGTAGAAATCTTATGTTCAATTTTACAAGCATCAACGTTTTGCAATGAGCTTTAAACGTTTTTGACATGCTCAGACTAGGATTACACTCACAAATAAAATGATCTAGTCCTAGTCACTGTGTATTTCTGTCTGGAGAAGCTTAGCAGAAAATGTGTAAGCTCAGTATTTTAATCAAATGAATATGTTTTTCCGTTAAACTTTAATAAATTGACATGGTTTCAGTTTGTTGGAAAAGCGTATTTCCGAAGAGGAAAAAATAATTTGGAATGCATTTTTGAAACATGTAGTCAAATTACATTACAAAGTAATATTATATTATTCAGGCCAGCACAAATGAAAAGTGAAAATGGCAAGAGATCAAAATAATAAGCAAATTGAGAACTTTCTCTGGATCCTGGGACAGGAGAGACTGAAACCTACTGATGAATACATTGACGATGCGAAGAAATTGGGACAGGCTGTAAGTGAATCAGAATGCATCTTTGGTTACATGATATATGATATGCATAAAAAAAATCCAAATGATTTTGAAAAATTTTCATTACAATTAAAATATTGTAATTCATTGTTCAGCCATATTGCGTTTCCAAATTCATTTTATTCCCTTTTTCAATTTTAGGTTCTGCAAATGCTACAGAAGAAATCCGAGTTTTCCATTCCTAAAGTTCATTTTGCGGGCAGCATGGGAAAGAATACTGCTATTTTATATCCTGACCTTGACCTCGTAGCTGTAGTCAATGAAGTCCTGCCCCCATTCAAAGGCGTGTTGGATGATTTTGAAGAGGTCATCGCCAGTAACTTCCAGAGCTTGAAAATTCGACAAGGTTCAATAAGAAGGACAGTTCATTCAATTCAATTCGAGTTTAACAATGGGATTGAAGTGGATCTTCTTCCAGCGGCAAACTTGAAGCCGGAGCAAATCTCAAAGTTAATCCAGCAGAATCCCAAGAGCTATTCCAACTACAGTTGCAGCCTTGTTGGGAGGCAATTGGAGTTTATGAGATCCCACCCGAGCAATTTTGTACATGTTGTGATTAGAATTGCTAAATTGTGGTTCAAGTCACTCATTTGCTTCAAGAGGGCGGGACGTCAGGGTTGGCGTAAATATGAAAGGCTATCTGGGGGAAGCCTAATTATGGAACTGATTGGTACAGCAGCAGCAGAAAAAGAAGAGTCTTGGGCAAAAGGCCACAATGAAAAGGCATCTGTATTGAGTGCATTCGCCGATGTCATAGACATGGCATGCAAGATGAGGAGATTAAAACTCGCCTTCAGAAAAGTGTCCAAAGGAACATGGGAAAGGATCCCAAGAGATGAGTTGGGGTCAAAGTCAAGTTCAAACTTTGTCCCATCCCATATTTTGACACGGAGATGCTTCATCGTGGAGCCTGCAAACCCACATAATGATTTACTATGGGAGAAATATGGAGTGCTTGACATGTTCATGTGGTTTGGTAGGCAGACCAGGAGGAGGCTTGCTAACCTGATGGCAGAGAACAATGGAAATTCTATTGATTTGACTGATAATTTCCTAAAACTATTTTACCCTCAGCCTGGTGAACTCTTCGATCAGTTTGGGATTGAGGAATACATGCCAAGCAATGTGCAAGTAATTTACTCCTCCCCATCCCTGTCGTCTGCATGTTTCAGTGTGAAAGTTCGCAGGGGACAGCCACTTTGTAAGGAGGAGAATTGGCTTATCGACATTATGAAGCGTAACCTATGTACAGTGATTTCCTTAACGGTCGCCGGGATAGGAATTTCCCGACAGGGTGACATTATGACTGTGAAGGATGCTGTGGAGAGCCTGGTCGACGAAAACTTGGCAATGAGCTTAAGACACTCCCCTTATGTCAGGGAAGTGGAAATGGATGTGACTATCTCAATTCCGTTCCAAATCCAAGGTCGACTCTATCTGGCAAGGTTCAGTATGCAATGGGATTAGAAGTTGTCGGAGAACAAACACTCAAACCAAAATGTTTGTGCTATTTTGTAGTTTTTGCAATAGCTCAAAAATCTCAACGTTATTAAATATGTTGCTGTTTCTCATATAAATTATATGACGATTAATTAAAAGTTTTTTATTGAGGTATATAAATGTTGCAACCAGCAAATAAAATTGTAAATAACAAATTCGTGGCTGCAGTTTTTACATTATATTATATTATATATTGCAATATCCAAGCAATATCAAATTTAGCTTGTCGTAATATAATCTTAATAATAATTATAATAATAATAATTGTAATAATAATTTTGGAATCAATAAATAAGTAATATCATATTTTTCTAGAAGACTTGGCGATAAAATCATATAGGTAATATATAATGTGAATATTTGATACTGTAAAATGTAAATAAATTAAATGCAAAAATCATCTATAAAAAATCTCTCTCAGCAGTTATCGTACTATTAACTAATTGTTTAAGTAGGATCCACCATTCACTTTTTCTCAATCAGCACCAACAAAGATAATTTTTACGAGATTCATTTGAAAAAAAAATATCATTTCGTATCAATCATCATAAATCACTTTGACAGGGTGGACCAGAGATTTGGGAATGAGTTGGTGGAAAATGTGGCGGAGAGGTTGTCATATTTCAGCGGGAAATGCAAATTTTTGGGGTTTCCATCTTATGACTGGAGTTTCTAGTAGATTTTGCTAGCAACAATATACATGTATTTTATAGTTTGACGAAAATAAAGTAATAATGTCTGGTTCCCAACATGAGTTATATGATAATATTACAATAGATTGCAGTTCATGATTTGGTATTTATTTAACTGCATATCAGCACGTACATTAAACATATGTAATAATAACTACCAAAGCACGTTCATCGTTTTTTTTACTTTGTGCACCTGTTTCCACTTTCCACATGACTCGTGTGCTTTCCCTTGTGAGATAAGGATATGCAGCAAAAAGCAACCGATGAATTGATACTTGATAACCATATAGAGCTCTTGCCCAGCAGCGTCCTTTGTCGTCGTAATTATATTGCCCTTGTACAAAATGAACCTTCAGCTAGAAAATGGCTTAAATGACAGCGAAACTCGTCGTCAGATTAAGGGGGAAAATAATAATTGAGTCAGCATCAGAAGCGTGATCTAATTAGCAAGACCAAATTATCATATAGTTATCAGCTAATTGATAACGCTATCAATTCCTCTGGATTCTCCTGTCATGAACTTGATAAGTAATTACTTGGATTGGTTGAAAATATAATTCTCATATCAGGGGTAGCATCGCAATATTTGTATGGTATTGGTAATAAAAAGGTTTGCAAATAAATTTAGTTGGGGATCAGGTGTGCCGATAGGAAAACATGTAAACCGCTTACAATTAGTGAAGCTGGGAATTTTAGTTCATTGAATATTTCCTTTATTGCTTTCTACTTCGTCATAATTTGAAACAGAACATCGGTTGGGTAACCAAAATTGTGTGGCTATAAAAGATAAAAGCTTTTAAAAACTGTATTTTTACAACAGAAATGGACAAGAATGGACGTATTGAAGAAATAGAGAAATTTCTCTGGCACCTTGGCCAGGAAAAGTTAAAGCCCACGGACGAATACATTGAAAAGGGGAAACAACTTGGAGCAGAGGTAGGTGTTAGAATATCATCTTGGTCATCTATGAAATATGTTCATTCAAGAGTAGTTGAAAAATGATTAGTACAATTTTGAATTGTGTTCATCACTTGCATACATTGGAAATTCAGGATATATAAAATTCATTATTTATATTTATTATCTTTACACCTCCCCCAGGTTCTCAAAATGCTAAAGCATAAATCCAAGTTTTCTATTGCTGAAGTCGACCTTTCGGGCAGTAATGGGAAGACAATAGACATATTATATTCACACCTTGACCTGATAGCTGTAATCAACGATGTCATTCCCCCAGTCAAAGATGTGTTGGGTGACTTTAGGAGAATCCTTTTCGGTAATTACAAAAACCTGGAAATTTGGCCACACTCAATAGAACGGAAAGCGTACTCAATTCAATTCGTGTTTTCCAATGGGATCGAGGTAGATCTCATTCCGGCAGTGAGCTGTAAAACTGATGAGTACACGCAGGGCCATATGAGCTACTACATATACAGTAGCAGCCTTATAGGGAGACAACTAGCCTTTATTACATCCCATAAAAGTAATTTTGTGCATGTTGTGATTCGGAATGCAAAATTGTGGTTTAAAGTCTTCAGGGTTAGTAAAACTTACCAGTCTAGAAGACCGCATCACAGGTTTTCCGGAAGAAATTCAATTATTGAGCTAATGAGTATAGCCGCAGCGGACAAAGAGGAGGCAAGAGCTAAGGCCATAAATGAAATGCCATCGGCTCTGAGAGCATTTGAAGATGTTATTGACATGGCGTCAAATATCTACGAATTAAAATTGGCGTTCCAAGAAGTTTCCAAGGATCAATGGGAAAGAATCCCACTGAATGAGTTGGAGTCATGTTCATTGCTTCCAGTAAACATTTTGAAACTAAAGTGTTTCGTCGTGGATCCTACACATGCGCATAATGATCTGTTGTGGGGCAGGGACACAAGGCGCACTTTTATGTGGTTTGCGAAACGGACCAAAGAGCGACTCAAAAATTTGATGATGGGGGAAGACAGAACCTCTGACAATTTGACTTCTGATATCTTGAAGCTATTTAACCCATTGACAGGCAGTCCTTTTCAAAAATGTAAATCTGCAATTCCGGAAGATTTCCACCTAACCTGTTCCTCTCAGTTCTCGTCTCAATATTGCGACGTAGAGATTCACAGGAACA